>JAVIWB010004870.1:0-64993 GCA_031893035.1 Dermolepida albohirtum | reverse complement strand
TTGTGAAAGCAGATTACTATACTTATTTATAAAAAATAACGAAAAAACGAAACTACGTACTTGCATTTAATTTACATATTTTTTTTTAAATAAATAAGTATGGTGATCTAAAAAGATATACCCGTTTCTTTGCAAATATGAATAGCTACAAGCTGCTCGTTTTAGGGTTATCAAAAAAAAATGAATCTGTGCAATCTATAATAGTCGCAATATTTTGCAGCTAAATTGTGTATTATAATGAGGACGACAAACCATTGTATTTGTAATATTTAAAATACATATGTTCTGGTGATTTTAATATCGTAGCTTTTTATTGGTATATAATAAATCCATCCTTAAATCTTACTACAATGTGCAAATACTTATTAAAAATACAGGTAAGTATATCATTTAGGGCTTTGGTGGTCTAGTGGATTGGTGAGTAAATGACTTACTCCTGAGCCCTGCTTATAAACTCAACTCAGATATTGAAAATGTGTACCTGAATGCGCGTTCGTCCCCCATCGGTTCCTATCGCTGGTTAGGAGAGGATTCTTCAACCTTACCGATAAAGTTTCTAGAGTTAAACTCTGGGGTAATAATGAACTGTTAGTTCGTAGCCTTTATCCCGCTACAAAGCTAATGTGCAAAAAAACTACTTGCTCTGAGAGGTCAATCCTGTCATACTTCGGAACTGTTAGTATTTTACTTAATTATATAAAATCAATTAAAAACAGAAGTTAAAATTACAAATTAAAATAAAAAATTCGTGCGTACATTTAAAATTAATTATATACAAAAGAACATTCTAGTTGTATTAGTGTATTGATATTAAAAGTAACTTTAACTGTGTATTTTATTCCACTCAGTTCGTGTAAAAATAAATTCGAAATTAAAAGAATAAAAAGAAGTATACTGACGAGACGTATCGACATCGAAACCGTGATCTATGGATATGTGTTTATTAGTGTCCTTTCCTAATATATTGAATTTCACGAAGATGGGTCTGTTTAAGAATTAAATTTTACATTTATTTGTTATTCAATTAAAAATACTTTAAATTTCGTCAAGAATCAACGAGAGTTCTACAGATCCTAGAGTGTTTTGACGGTTTATACGTCAGAGGGCAGAAAAGCGAGATACCTTGACATCATGAGACAGGACGGTGAAGAGATAAAAGAGATAAAATTGTTGAAACTTTTGGTAAAACATCCTGTCCATGTGTACCAATTTATCCCATCAAATAATTAAGACGGCTTCAATAATTTCTTTATTGGACATTTTACCGCAAACGAGATTCTGGCATCTATAAAATATCTTAAAGCAGACTTTACGATATCCTAATTTTCTACTCAGAGATTGTACGCATATTTTATGTACTCCATTGTATAAAATATTTAGTCACGTTTTACGCACGTTAATTTTCCCAGGAAATTCCTTTCTGTTCGCTATAATGTATTTTTCTCCAAGATATTCACCTTCAGGTGTTCCACAGGATTCGCGCCTGGCTCCATTATTCTTAAACATATACATTACTGTCTCTCTTATCAGTGTCGTGCGATTATGCTGACTATTTAAAAATATTTGCGAAAATTTCATCTCTATATGTTTGTGAGAACTGCAACAGGACTTAACACCACATTTATTAATTAAGTTTTATTTTATTCTTGTGTGGTGTCACAAGGATAAAATAAAACTTAATTAATAAAGGTGCCATTGTTACTTACACAACTCTCAATAATCTATTAACATTTTCATATATTCTGGTTCATGCTCTTATTCCTAGACAAACACATACGAATTTGGAATTTTGTTTGATCAACGTTTGCAGTTTTCTGATCATAGCTCATCATTTAGCGTCGTTATAAGATCCTGTCATAAGCTTGCGTATATGCAGACACTGAAGACACTTTTACTTACATTGGTAAGTCCGAACCTAGAATATGCATATATAATTTGGTACCATTGCTATATTTATCAGACTTTGTTAATGGAGAAAATTCAAAGGAAACGTTTAAAATATTTAGCATTTAGATCATTTGGAAGCGTCCAAGCGGTGTCAATTACGTAAAATTGACTTTGACTCTCTCTTTATGCGTGTGCCTGTGTAGTATTGGTGCAAATTTTATGGTGAAGCTAGTGAATACAAAATTGATACTCCGAACCTACTCTTGGATGTAAATATAATAGTCTCTAAATATGGTACACTAGTGAATTATATTTTCTTTGTCATCACTAAGTAACGTTGTCGGCAAGACATTCCTAAATCAAATGCAAGAAATAAATTATGCTTCCGATTCTTGTCATTTATTTGTAACACTTACGAGGGAGCGTTTTTATATTCGCGGAATGGGGGACAAGGGGTGGAAATAAAAAAACCAAATTATTTTTCTTTTTCAATATATTCACCTGCAAGACGGATACATTTTTCACATCTTTCAATTAATTTATTTATACCCTCATAAAAAAATGATTTCTCTTTATCTGCAAAATACGCCGAAACTGCCTCCTTGACTTCATCATCGGCAGTAAATTTTTTACCCCGCAGCTCTTTTTTCATTTTCGGAAACAGGTAATAATCACTCGGGGCCAGGTCTGGGCTGTAGGGTGAGTGATTCACAATTTCGAAGCCCACCTTATGCAGGGCAGCTAACGCAACGCGGCTCTTGTGGACGGGCACGTTGTCGTGCAAAAGCAGAACACCTTTTGTCAATTTTCCCCGTTTTTTCTCTTTAATGGCTTCTTTTAGTCGTTCTAATATTGAAGCGTAATATTCTCCGGTTATAGAAACACGTTTATCTTTATAATCAATCAACAATATTCCTCAGAGTCCCAAAATACCGTTGCCATGAGTTTCCCAGCTAAGTGTGACACTTTAAATTTCTTGGGAGGTGCTGTGCCCTTTTTATGCCACTGCATGGAGTCTTGTTTGGACTCAGGTTCATAATGATGAACCCAAGTTTCGTCTCCAGTAACAATTCCACTCAATACACCATCCTTGTCTTCATTACAGAGGTCCAAAAATGCACGCGAACACTCTACGCGCTGTTGTTTTTGCGGCGGCGTGAGCATTCTCGGCACCCATCTTGCGCTGACCTTAGACATGTCGAGATGATCGTGTAGGATTTTAAAAATTGTTGTATCGGATACTCCAACCATTTCTGCGAGTTGTTTCTTCTTTAGTCGAGCATCTTCGAGTACAATTTGTTCAACTTTTTGGATAAGTGCTGGCGTGGTCACCTCAATGCTCCTGCCCGGCCTCGGGTCGTCTTCAAGGGATTCCCTTCCTTGTTTAAATAAACTATGCCACTTGTACACCGTGGTTTTTCCTGGACAAGAGTCGCCGTAAACCAATGACATCTCATTCATTATGGGCGCGACTGATTTTCCTTGCCTGGTAAGGAGCTTTATAACGGCACGATATTCGATTTTTTCCATATTTCACTTTTCACTCCTGATTATGTTACTTGGTTGACGATAGCTCAAAGACTAACTGTCTAATAACAATGAAACTTCGTATTTATACTAATCATGAGTTGCTGCACAGGCCACGCCCCCAATGCGCCTTCTCACCCCTCTACAACCCGCTCATTCCGCGAATATAAAAACGCTCCCTCGTATATACCAATTTACCAATTAATCTACTAATTATCGACCTTTCCCTATTCTCGCAACTGTCGTTGTTACACGTACCATATTATTTTATCATATTTTCCTGTTATTAAAGAAGCCTGTTGGTCAGTAGAAATTATTATTGTTAACAATAAATGTACAGTGACAGATATTACACGTATCCTGCTATTTACTTTCGAAATGTGAAGAATGTCCTGCTTAATCCAAGTATAGACTACACAGAAATCCTAAGCAAACTCTATATTACTTAACTCAGAAAAGAACGTTAAAAAAATGCAATTAAAAGTTTCCGAATGTCAGAAAGTTGTTAAAAGTAAACCCCATAATTTCGTCGCAACAAGTAAACGTCTTCCACGAATCTGGTTTAGAATACCACTATTTGTCGTACTGATTATGAACAGTGTTTACATATAGGTCAGCAGATAACTGAAAGATTAAATCACCGATAGATGATATTATTCACAAATGTAAAGACAGAGCGAAGTGCAGAATTTTCTAAGTTCAGTTAGAAAGTAGGAGAAATCTAAGGAAAGCTACACCCAAAATAAGAAACGAATTTAATCGGTTTCAAATTGACATGGTCAACACTAAAAAATCTGCTGCAAACAATGAGCAAATAATCTGTAGACACGTTAGACTAGGTTAAAGGTTTTCAATTAATGAAGGAAAATGTTCATGAGATGATCAGTTAATGAAAAAACAGTTCGTAGAAATACTGTACTCGCGCTGGGCTAGTGAGTTTGGACACGCTCGAAAATAGAATAGGACCATAATCATGGCATATTAGGATCTATTTCTGATTTACCATTAATTGGACATAATTTTGTCTTTATGCGCAATAATAATCTAGAGCAATGGTTCTGGGTATGAAAAAATTACATTGGTAATTAGGAGGAAGCCAATACTTAACATTTAATGACACGGCCACAGCAGAATTCTAAATTCCATTGGGTTATTCCGGGAAGAATTTGGTAGAAGAGGATCGATAGCAGAATAAAAATAGTAGGCCCTACTTGTTGCATGATCTCCTTAATGGATGGAACAATATGTCAAGTAAAAAAATAAAAATTAATTCGAAAAATGCCACGAATCCTTCAATGCTATTTATTACTTATTATTTCAGAGTAAAAAATAAGTACGCTACTCTATGGCGTAAATGCTGGCAGATGTTAAAACAAATTGAAAATAAACTATCTGGTTGTGGAAATTGATCACTGGAGATCAGCTGGCATCCCTAGACTTCAATGAATAACAAATAGCAGAATAAAAAAGATCATGAAAATAGAAATGAAAATAATAGAGAGAAGATCCAAGAAAGACAAATATGTTGGTATGACCATCTAGGATGAATGACAAATGACTTCCGAAGAAAACTTTGAAGTGGATGATACCTCTTGAAAGAAGGGAAAAAGATGAAAAAAGACAAAACAACATGGATGTTAAAAGTAAAAAACCATGTCAGAAAGAAACCTGAGACTAGAATGACTCAAGGAGTTGAAGATTAGGAACTGGTTATATATAATGCCTTAATTTTTGTATTTTTTAAATTATACCTGCCAATTTTATGCAAAAATTGTCTTAAAGAAACATGGCCTATAGAGTATCATATTATCCTCAGCTACCTTTTCAATGAAAGAAATTCCCCGGTCAGTTTCCCACACTACTAAAGGATTTACTAAGTGTTAACGTTTGTTCTCTCAGTATCTATATTTTGCTGTAATCCATCTGCCTGTTCATTCCCGGATAATGCATTTAAGTACACACAATGTAAGTTTTGATTCAACATATAGTGAAACTGATCATTTTATGGTAAGCCCATCTCTTTTCGTTTTTTGTAATTCGCCAAGATCCCAACGTCCACAGTAACTTTACTACATTCCATTAAGTTTTCGCGTGTTCATCTGAAGTCTTACGTCCTCTTAATTAATGCAGCTTGATTATCAGTAAAAATATAGATTCATTTATATTAGTTAGCCCTTTTTTGATAATTTCTTCCGCGCAGAAGTCTAATTTACTAGAAGAAAACTATTTTCAGGTTTCTGCAGTGTACGTCCACTTCAAAAAACTTCGGTTTTAGACATGTCCGCATACCAGGTTTGCTCGCATTGTATGACATTGGAGTACCCTCTCTCCTGTCTAAGTCGCACTAAAATAATTGCCTTAAATGAAGTACTAAAAACCTATTGGGGTATCAAAGCATATAATTTTTATATGTGTGTTAATATTAATGCTAATGCAAATGAAAGAAAATCGTAGTTTCCAAATGCTTATGTTAAAACAAATCAAGGAAAAACAAATATATTATTTGTTTTATTTTTAAAACATGAAGAAAATCAATTGTTTTTATTTTATTACCACCATTACGTAAATATAAGATTTTAGTCACAAAATAATATATTTTTTTAGTAATTAATACAAAATTCTTTACATACATAAATGTCATATTTTAACTAAAATCGAAAGCCTCAAAATTTCTGAAAATTTCAACGACATTTTCGTTGTTTGCGTTCTATATTTTGGAGTCGTACCTCCACAAATTCTTAACTATTCAGCTCCAAATATAAAAGTTCCAAATATAAAAAGGATAAATGTCAAAGGACATAGTTGCATTGCATTTGCAATTGCAATTACGTGCATTTCACGATGTAAATGAATGAAAAGTAATTTTCTTTAATAATAACATCTACTGCGAGTTTTCAGTTAAAGAACTGTCTGCTTCTATAATGAGATTTATTGTGTAATTAAAGAATTTAACCTCGCAGTCCTTCGCAGCTCGGTAGCTCATTGGTAGAACACCCGTCCGGTAAGCGGACGACTGGGATTCGATTCCTCACCAGGGACATGAATATTTTTATTAATTTCAGCCTTAATTATAAGGATGTAAAAAGCAGAAAATGGGAGTTTTCATTAATTTATATCGTGCAATGGAGGTAACTGTGTATATACACGTGTATATATGCAATTGCACATGCATTTAATAATAATACCTATTGCGAGTTTTTAATTAAAAATCTTTCATAATGAGATTTACGGCGTAATTAAAGAATCTCAGAGTCCTTGGAAGCTCAATGGTAAAACACCCGTCCGGTAAGCGCACGATTGAGGTTCGATTCCTCACCGTAGGTATGGTTTCCTCATTAATTTTTTCGTTGGTTATAGCGATGTAATAAATCTACGAGTTTTGATATAGTTTTTCCTTAAATAACTATAATTAACATTTCACATTTACGGTAGGTAAAATATAATAACAATAAAATCTACATCTATTTCTTCTTATATTTATTTTATTCAATTTAGTAAATTAGATTAAAAAAAAGAACATTAAAAGCATCCACTTAAATCGCCCAGTATATTTCAATTTACATTTTAATAAAAGAAAAAGTATGTCGTAAACTTTTAAACCATTTTATCTCTAAGGTACATTTTGATGGAGACTGTAGATCAGGTATGGGCAACCTTTGACATGTTGTGGCCCAAACTTTAATGTGCAAATACGTTCGCGGGCCGCGTTTAAAAGTAGTGCATTTTAAAGTAGTGTTTATAATTTTTAGCCATAGATATCAGACATGAAATAATACGACAATGTCTCGTGGGCCGGATCAAATCTAACAGCAGGCCGGATCCGGCCCGCGGGCCGGTTATTGCCCACATATGCGATAGACAATTAAATTAATCAATTGAGGTTAATATAACCTCTTTCCATAATAATTTTCGTGTACTGTATACGTATTTCGACAACTGAGCTGTCATAATAAGCAGGTAATTATTCACAGTGACGGTATAAGTCTAGTACGAACTTTGCGTTTGTGCGGATTTTGTCGTGGTTCCAGGTGCGATACTGTGATTAATTATCTGCTGATGATGACAACTTAATTGTCGAAATACGTATACAGAATACGTGTGTAAAAGGGGTTATATTAACCTTAATCGATTAACGTTTCATCTCTATTTATAATTGTTCTGAATTAAAAAGGAAAATAATTACGAAAGGTTGTTTAATTTCTGTGTTCTAACTTCGGAAAAATATTGCCTTTCCGAACAGTAAGTCAGGATTTTAACATAATCCGTCCAATAAAAAAGTTTTCATTTGGAAATTTATACAGGATATTTTCAACTCGTGCATTACAAATTGAATTTTGAATTAGCCGAAGAGAGGGCACATAACGAAATGAATCAAGTGAGTGAGAAAATAAGAAGGAAAGATGCGGTAAAAATGGCCGTTCCATCCCTGTCCTCTTGTATGCACATGTAAATCCGAGTTTTTCTTGTAAGATACGCGCCCTGATTTATTTAAGTTGTAGAATGGGGAGAGGTATCCGGCGCCAGTAACGTTGCCTTGGATACGTCGCCATCTCTTTCCATCCCCTTCTGCCCCACCTAACCCTTTTTGCCCATAACTTGCTCGTCACAATATAATATGAAATATACCGTCTTCAAAAACAATGAACTAAGTATTATTATCAATATATCTTAAAACACGAAAAGAATAAGATTTTCGGTATTTTTGTTTTTGTTTCTTTTTTTTCTAGATATCTATGGAGTCTGGCATAAGTCGCGTATCGATATTTATTTATTTTTAATTTATTTTCATTTAGTATCGGAGTAAACAAATTCCATATGTAGAATAATTCAAAAAACTAATTAAAAAATACAATAAAATCCTGCAACGTATACTATACAAGGTCTGACCAAAAACTACGAAAATTAATAGCAAAAACATTTGATAATTGATTATAAATATTGTGTAGTATGCTTGGGAACCACTTTAGCAGTAGTTAATTTCAAATTGTTATTATTATTATATGATCAAGAACGAGCTCATAAAATTAATTTCAATTTAGGGCTTTATAGAATAGTTCGAAATACTTATTTTAATAATTTTTTAAAGTTACCGCTTTTATTGCTGAACAAAACCCTTTCTCAAACATAAGAGTCATTATCAAAAGCATGGATACATCGCCATCTCTTTCCATTTTCTTCTGCCCCACCTAACCCTTTTTGTCCATAATTTGTTCGTCACAATATAATACGAAATTCAAAAACAATGAACTAAGTATTATCAATATATCTTAAAACACGATAACAATGAGATTTTTGATATTTTCGTTTTGCTTCTTTTTTTGTAGATATCAAAGGCCTCCCCCAACACAAAAATTATTATTAAAACCAATTTCAATAGGGGCATACGAAAAAGCCAAGAGACTCCAGAAAGACAAGCACTACATATCTGAAAATATCCAGCTTTATGGCCATCTTGAATAATCTTAAATCTCTCAAAGTTTTCCAATATTCTCAATCTTGTAATTTTTCCACCAGTCAATTTTAATTTTTTTTTAATTAACTAATGCTCCTTTGAAGAAATCAAAATATTACACATGGTTTCCTGTATAAATACAATACCCTTACCGTCCCCACACAAAACGCACCAAACAGTAAAATTGACAGCATGTAATCTTTCCTCCTTTATAAAGTTAATCTGACGGCTAATAATACATTTTACATAGATCTGCGTTGTAATTTATAATTGTGTAACACCATTTGCAAAGAATATTAACTACAGGTTACATGTGTTTAAGAGTTAAAAATTTCAGTCCGTAATGGTGGCTTCGCGAACGGATACCAATAATTTAGTTGTATCTGTTAGCCTTTCCTAGTACGGGATTCACATTAATTCCAGATCGTGGTTTACTGCCTGAATCCATGTAGTTCGAGGTCTACCCTTGTCTCTTCTTCCAGTCACTCCTCTTGTTAGAGCTCGTTTTGCTGGTCTTTCTTCTTTTATCCTTGACACGTGTCCCCATCGCTGACTTCTTATGATTTGGCTTAGGCATTTTAATTCATAGTTAGCTTTTCTTCTCCACAGTCCTTCCTCTTTTTTCTTCCATGGGTTTTCCTTAGAGTTTTCCTTCCCCATATCTCCAATAACTCTTTTTCTCTCGCATTCAGTTTCCACGTTTCACATCCATACGTCCCCGGTGAAATCAAGAAATTCATCAAGAAGAGTCAGATGACTCTTCTTGATACATTTCTTGATTTCAATAGTGGATTCATTGCACCCAAACATCTCTGTCATTTCGCTATTCTTTCCTGTGTTTCTGTCCTTTCTTGTCCACGTTCTGTTAACGTTATTCTCAAATAATTAAATTCGTCTAGTTTTTCAAACATATATTTTCATCCAAGACGTTTATTATTTCTAAACTTTTGTTGTTTTTATTCTGCTTCTTCTTTGTAATTGCCATGTATTTTGTTGTCTGTTCATTTATTTTTAGACTTCGCACCCTTCCTCTTTCTTCTATCTTACTTATCCTAAGCATTGATGGACATTATCCTGCCTTTGGTTCGACGTATAAGGGTCTGCTTGCTAGGCACAATTTTGATTCTCTTGGTATACGCAGGGAGAAAGCTAGCGGCGGTTTTCTTTATAAATTAATAAATAATTTTATTGATTCTTCTGTGCTGTTGTCCCAGGATAATTTCTTCGTGCCTAGTTTTGACACTACATCATCGGCAACCTTCTCAATAGCTAGGGCAAGAACCAATGTTCTCTACAAGGCTCCACTGGTACATATGTCCAGAAATGCCAATGTATTATACGAGGATCCCTTTCGTTAATTTGCATCTATTATTGTTCGTTCAGTTTTTTTTTTAAATGACTTCGATTACATTATTACAAGTGTGTATATTCTTATTTTTCTTTGTATTATGTTAACTGCACCTATTTTTGTTTTTAATTTTAATTTTATTTTTAAGTGCATTATGTCCTTTAAATGAAAAACCCATATTTCATCTGCATCGACAATATCTGTTTATATTTGTTCCAAGTAATATATACGACTTTTTTATTAAAATTCTGTCATCTTCAGACGAAATTACTTTTTAATTAATTGTGTCGCGCGAAATAAAGTTACCATTTATTAAAATTCCCCAGTGTGAATAGAATATTAATTAATTGCACGAGAAGAGAAACTTAAAAATTAATCTTTTAAAAAGTTAATTGATGTTCGGAACTTTTTCAGTTAATAAAAAAATTCGTTAATATTAACAAAAAAACGAAGGCGATTTTGTTTTATGAGCATTATATTAAAAAAAAAACTTTGGAACAAGTATTAGACAAGAGAATCATAAAAACATTAATTATTTCGAAATAAAAAACATTTCGAAATTACATATCAAACACACAGAAGAGCTTGGAAGTTGAATAGAGAGATCTACATTTCTAAAATAATCGGTTCAACATAATTTTCATTCATTCAAAAAAGATACGGATTAGTTTCTTTTACGCTGGTATTACTTTATCTAAATGTTTTTATTCGCAGAATAATGAAGTCTGAAGTCTGAATAAAACAAAGTGTGTGCGATTTGAAATTTTTTATTCGTTTGAAAGGCCTATTGATGCCATTATGTATGGAATATAACATCGTGCAAATATCCGCCGCGACTTCGCTGGGTAGTGCGCATCCGAAATGTCCAATTTTCCATGACTCTGGCGTATAAATCAGGCTGAATTTGACCGATGGCATGGGTTATGTTGGCTTTGAGTCCCGCTGTGGTTTGTGGCTTATTCGCATAGACCTGTGACTTAAGAAAACCCCACACGAAAAAATCTAACGAGGTGAAATTGCACGATCTCGGTGGCCGGTTCACATCACCTCCACGTGAGATGACCATGCCCTCAAATCGCTCGTGCAGAATGTCCAATGTGGCATGAGCTGTGTGGCATGTAGCACCGTCCTGTTGAAACCGCATGTCGTTGGTGCCCATGTCATCCAATTCAGGACAAAAGAAGCTGGTAATCGTCGACGTACAGCGCTCGCCGTTGACGGTGATTGCCTGGTCAACGTCGTTCTTAAAGAAATATGGACCGATGACGCCACCAGGCCAAAATCCACATCAAACAGTGATTTTTTCGGGATGCATTGGATGCTCCTGGCTCTCATGTGGATTGGTATCGACCTAAATTCGACAATTTTATTTGTTGACGTACCCGTTCCCCCCGAAGTGAACCTCATCGCTGAAGATAGTTTTTTGATGAAAATTAGGGTCAGTCCAACTGCTCCAGGGCCTATTCAGCGAACACACGTCGTTGTTCATGATCGTTTACCTTCAGCTCCTGAGTCAGTTGTATTTTCTATGGGTACAGGTCCAGGTCACGACACAAAATTCGCGAAGTTGTGGTCTGCGAAAGGCCGAGTTCTTTTGAGCGACGCGAAATCGACTGCGTCGGATCCTCCTGCACACTCTCACGAAGAACGGCGATGTTTTCGGCAGATCCTGCGTTTCGTCGTAGTACGGGTGTTGATTCATTGTTTACTGAACCAGTGGACAATTTATCCATCACACTGCGAATAGTCCTATCGGTTAGACGATTATGGCGACCGTAAAATGGGCGAAGCGCGCGGAACGTTGCTCGAACATTTTGCCATTTTGATAAAACAATGTTATCATTTGCACGTGTTGTTGAACGCAATATCCGTTCATGGTGATTTGGCCAAACAGACTGAATAAATGACAGCCAATTCGATACATGTAACTTCAAGAATATGGTCGCTATCAACTTTTAAAGTTCCGAAGACCCGTTACTTATTGTTGTTCATTTCCCTGGAAACGATTATTACTTTGATTATTCTTTTATTATGATAACGACTCCTTCAAAATGACATTTAATACTTGATAACGCTGTCTTTCTAAAATCGTGACACCACTTATGTTTATACAATATACATGACATTTTCCTCGAAAATAATAATGTGTTTTTGAATTAATTAAGTCTTATATGGTATACACTGCTATTTATTTATGAAGGTGCCTCTACAGACCCGTTAATACTTTTCAAAGATTATTTCAATTATGTAAATATTACATCGTTAGATGTAGAACGGTAGTTTTCTACATATAGGAACACTTTACCCCACAGCGCACTCAGTTTGCTGAAATAACTGTGGAAACATATCGTATGCTTCGAATATTTAACAGATCTTATCCAGTTTGTAACTTCACGGAAAACGCTTAAAACGGTAAAGGTTTTACCACATTTTATTAATTACCACTTACTATTTATTTTGTTTTATGTACTTACTTATGAAGCGCACGCCTATGGTGTACTACAATTTCACTTCTTCATATAATAATATTTTATCTTCCTAAATTTTGCGTTTGCATAAATCGATTTAAACATAAATAATTTTCAAAATAAATTCGATATTTCTAGATGTATTTTGTTGCATAAATATGATGAAGGGGTGCATATAATTTTTCGCATCTCATAGAACAATTCTGCCCACGTTCGGTAAAAGCCCCGTCTTTTAACGCGTCCGGGGCATTTTGAACGATATATACGTGTGTATATATAGATATAGCAACGCGCTGCATATCGGTAAACATTGTGTTTTATATCTTTATTTGTCGGTTTTTCGGTCTACCCCACCCCGTATATATGAAATAAATAATTCGCATTATATTCGTTCATGCTTTGGTCATTTAACTTAATTTAATTATCGACAAAGTTTGCTGTTTTGATGCCCATTTATACCGTCCCCTTGATGCTTACTTTATACGTACGTGTGTAATAAGTAATGCGTGTATTGCACCCCATATACCTTGGGGTAAGCTCTTCAATTTACTATATATCGTTTTTTTAAATTGCTTCGAGCAAAAAAGAAGGATTTTTTATAATTTAAGGGCTTCGTTTTTTAAAATTTAATATTATTAATTCTTATTCAATATTTTGAATAAGTAAGAAACATTTATTTCATTAGATACTTTGATTATACATTTCGACCTAAATAATAGTTTAATATGAAATTATATTAGGTGCGCAACTAAGTTCTCGCTGTTTTTTTTATGAAAATGCCACTTTATTGTAGAAAAATGTTTACAAAAGGAATCATTCAAAATATTGCCCATCGCTAGCGACAATTTTTTCCCATCTTTCTGTCAGAGCTCGAATACCGTCGCGGTAGAAGTGTTCGTCTTTTGAGGCTATCCACGAATCAAGCCATTTTGAGATGTCTTCATGTGAGCGGAACTGCTGATTAGCCAGACCATGTGCCATCGAACGGAACAAATAATAATCGGACGGCGCAAAATCTGGGGAATATGGCGGGTGGGGTAGAACCTCCCATTTGAGCGTTTCTAAGTAGGTTTTAACGGGTTTGGCAACGTGAGGCCGAGCGTTGTCATGCTGTAGAATCACTTTTTCGTGCCTCTGCTCGTATTGTAGCCGCTTTTCACGCAGTGCTCGAGTCAATCGCATCAATTGAGTTCGATACCGTTCCCTAGTGATGGTTTCGTTCGGTTTCAACAGCTCATAATAAATAACACCGCCCTGGTCCCACCAAATACACAGCAAAACCTTCGCAGTGTGAATATTCGGCCGAACCGACGACGTAGAAGCAAGACCGGGCAGTCCCCATGATTTTGTTCTCTTTGGGTTGCTGTAATGAATCCATTTTTCATCACCTGTAACGATGCGATGAAGAAAACCCTTCCTTTTTTGCCGCTGGAGCAGTTATTCACAGGCGAAAAAACTACGCTCAACGTCTCTTGGCTTCAAATCATAAGGAACCCAAGTTCCTTGTTTTTGAATCATTCTCAACGCATGCAGTCGCTGGGAAATGGCTTGGTGGGTAACTCCTAATGCTGAAGCAAGCTCTTTTTGCGTTTGGCACGGATCCTCATCGAGCAATGCCTCCAATTCAGCGTCTTCGAAGGTTTTTGGTCTTCCTTCACGCGAACGGTCGTCAACATCGAAATCACCGTCTTTGAAGCAACGGAACCAATCACGGCACGTTGTTTCACTTAGAGCAGCATCTCCGTAAACTTTTTGGAGTTTTGATGCGCTTCAGCCGCCGTTTTCTTCGAATGAAAGAAGAAAAGCAACACTTCCTGCAAATGACGATTATTTGGCACAAAATCAGACATTTTCACACAACCAAAAGTGTATGACGCAAAAACAAAATCACTAATGTGTCAAAGCGTATGTCTACGCTTGTTTCATGACGTTTTGGTTATGTCACAATCGACCAGCACTTACTACTGGAGCCATCTCTTGAAAAACAGCGAGAACTTAGTTGCGCACCTAATACCTTCAAAGTCTTTAACACAACCCCCTCTAAATCATCCTAAATTAATAGCCTACTTGATCACATCAAAAATATTTGATTATGGAAGAAAACAAGTTTTAAATTTTTTTTAAAATTTATTTCTCAACATTTGTCACCTTTCAGCCCAATACAATTAATGTAGATATTGTCTAACTTCTTTAAGCCATCCAAAAACTGTTATTCGTCGAGTTCCACATATAAAATAAGCCTCAGTTTCGATAATGTCATCCTGGTTTGCAGCGGCAAACGCAACGAAACGTTGCTGAAATATTTGGTGTGATCCACACACCTCACCAATGCTTTTTTGTGTTCTTCCACTTTACAATTGATCTCAAACTCTTTGAGCCTCTATCTCTGGCAAATAATGATGTGTTGCCATCAAAATTACAGAGGTGAACTTTTAAGCACTGACCGGGGAGCTACGATCGCTTTAACGCAAGCGTAAACACATTGAAGTTGAACAAAAGGTTGAAGCTAGTTTATATGCATCGTATATTATTCATTTGTGCTATATTAACTGGAACAGTTTTTTTATCATCAGTTATATAGAATATGCATTAACTATTTTGAAAGATTGAAAATCTATTGTTGCACAGTGTAGAGGCTATTATTAGCTATTGTTGTCTATATTGTTCATCTAATTTTTTTTATAATGAGAACTGGGCAAAGAACAATAAGCAAAAAGCAGAAGCTTTTGATAATTACTTAAAACAAACTTTCCAGCCAATCAAAAGCTATGCGAGGAGGACTTATTCCAGTACGAAGGTGAAGAAATAAGTATTAATCCAGTAACCCCCATAAAAGTTTCAGAAGAAATAAGAACCAATATCAATTCGAAAAAAGGGGAGGATATGATCTCATCACTGGTGCAATACACAAGAAGCTGCCTAGAAAAGCATTAGCTAAACTTACTTATTTAACAAACACTGCATTTCTATTGAAACATACGCCAGATGACTGGATAATAACTTAGGTAATTATGGTTGCTAAACCAGGTAAATCTTTGCACAAAGTTTCGTCATATAGACCGATCTCACTACTTTTAATAGTGTCGGAACTGTTTGAAAAACTGCTCCTGAAGCGATTAAAATCAATAATTCAAAGCAAAAAACTTAATTGCTACACACCAATTTGGGTTCACGAATAAGCACTTGAAAAGTTCATGGAATAACGGACAATAACGAAGAAGCTCGTAAAGAAAATAAAATATGCTCGACTATATTCATAAACGTGACCCAAGCTTTCGACTAAGTTTGGCAAGAAGGATTAATGTACAAAGTAAAAAAAAATATATTAACAATTATACTGAAATATTAGAATCATGTTCAACAAGAAGAGCATAAGAGATCTTAAGGCAGGAGTGCCCCAAAGCAGTGTTTTGGGACCTATTCTATATCTACTATATATTTGTGATATTTCACAGAGACGAGATGTTACAATTGCTATCTTTTGCTAATGACGCAGTCATTCTAGCAATAGATAATGTTAACGAAGAAGCAGCTGTCAAACTTCAAGAAGCATGCAATAGGGTAATAAGGAGTAAGAAATCGAAAATAAGAATCAATGAGATCGGTACATGTTGACCTTGTATATGAATGGAAGAAACGATTCGATAACAGTAAACAAAACCAATATCTCTCATTGTAACACAGCAAAATATCTAAGAATGAATCTAGGTATGCGTCTTAGGTGGAAAGAACATATAAAGAAGAAAAGAAAAGAACTCAATCTCAAGTACAAAAAATCTACTGGATTGGAAGAAAACCACAAATATCTGTGCATAATAAGTTATTTTTATATACACAAATCTTCGAACCAGTCTGAACATATCCAACTCTGGGATTGTGCAGCTAAAAGCAATACAAATAAGATATTTCAAAACAAAGTGCTTGGACGCGTTATCGATATTCCATGGTACCATCGGAATGATTATATACACAGAGACCTCAACATTACAATAGTCAAAGAGGAGATTAAGAAGCTTGTGGAAAAGCACGAAGAGAGATTCTATTCCCTCATCAACGCCAAGGTTCTGCAGTTGCTGGACAACACCGACCCAAAAAGACTGCTCACAAAGTGCAAAACAGAATGTAGTGAAGCTGTCTTAACAAGCCAAAGTCGTAATTAACTTTAGGAAGTAAAAGACACCAGCAGCGACATCTAGTAGTTAGTTTTAAATACATTAGTCATTTGCGACTAGTACAGTGTAGGTGAGGAGAGTAGACGAGCAGCGGGACTAAGTTTGGGCAGCATTAGAAATGGTGGAAAGTTTTCTAACAGGTTTAACATAAAGTTTCAAGATACCATAGGCAGCACTACACAGGGCATGTATTCTGTATGTACTATCGGAATGATTATATACACAGAGACCTAAACATTCCAATAGTCAAAGAGGAGATTAAGAAGCTTGTGTTAAAGCATGAAGAAAGATTCTATTCTCATCAACGCCAAGGTTCTGCAGTTGCTGAACGACACTGACCCAAAAAGACTGCTCACGAAGTGCAAAACAGAGTGTAGTGAATCTATCTTAACAAGCCAAAGTCGTAATTAACTTCAGAAACTAAATGATATCAGCAGCGACATCTAGTAGTTAGTTTTAAATACATTAGTCATTTATGACTAGTACAGTATAAGCCAGGAAGGTTGGCGAGCGGCGGGACTAAGTTTGCGCAGCATTAGAAATGGTGGAAGGTCTTGCAATGGGTTTAAAGTTAAAGTTTCAAGACACCACAGGGCGTGTAGTCTGTGTCCGTAGTGACCACTTGCCATCTCTCCTGGCGATTACAGTAATAATAACTATAAAAAGATTTATAAAATAAATTGTGAATTATGAAGAAATGATTCATCAATTACAAAATATTAAGAAACTAACGCTAATAAAAGTGGTTTTTTTTTAAATAAATCTTTCGTGTATAAAATCAATCATTTAATAAATGCGCACAAATGCATTTTATTAATGTGCAAGAAAGTATTGAACGCCATCCTGTGGTAGAAAAGGAAACGGATCAGGGATTTTTCCTATCTTGATGCAGTCGTAAAGCATAAAAAAACATGTGTTACAAAGAAGTGCTCATACCATAAAAATACATGTCGGTACATCTCCTACAACAGTGAACACTGCCATCCAGGTGTAAGAAATTTAAATAACCGGGAAAGTTGGGTTTACCATGAATATAAATTTTATACAATCTTTAACTTTATTCGTCATAACTCGCAGGCTTACGTGCAGTTACGTATTAGAATGAATATTATATAACACAAGAACAAGTACAGTTAGAACAATTTAACGAAGATTTATTAAATGATATTTAATGAGTCTGCTAAATAATTAACTGCGTAATTTAATACTGATATAAACTAGCTAAAAGTGTACTTATACCTTAATAAAACATAAAGGAAATTATTATTAAGAGTTATCTGCGTTATAAATCACGTATATAATTGAATCGGTGTATGAGAATCATGAGCCCTTATTATATGACACCCCTTAACTAGGGACCAACCCCTGGAAACGGCCAATTATATTAAACTGTGAATACAAATTGACTCTTTTGAAAAGTTAAATTGTTGGGTCTTAGTTATCATTGTACTACTAAAAGGTTTCGATCACTTTTATTTATATCTTACCGATCCCGGTGCCATTGTTGCCGACCTTATTTGACGCACCGGTCCTTACGTCGCACTATTTATGTCTATTTAATATCAAAGTCGAGTGCTTAGTATGTAATTTTTTATATTAAAAAGGTACGGTTACAACTTTATATAGAAAAAGAAGCTCTTGCATGATCTACTTTTGTCATTTAACGTGAATGCGTAATGTAAGAGTTGATGAAGATACGCTTATTGTGCGCTTTTTTAAATATTGCATTATTGTAAATAAAAAACCTAGTTACACGACTTAAATTCAATTTGACTTCAAAAGTGTTGAATTCTTTATATACACTTGTTTTGTAATTATCAGAGACTGATACCGTGGAATTAGAAAGCGGAATAGTTTTTGCTTAAATTTATAAAGGAAACGGCATGTGAACTCATTGTTAGAACAACTATTATAAATATACATATATAAAATTATATTTAAACCCCCTTTCAATTATCAAGAACACAATTATTACAAAAAAAGAAACAGATAAATAAGATGGGAAAGATAACAATGGACCACAGAGAAGACCGTAACAAGTTCAGTATTTACGAGGGTAGTTTGACAAGTAGTGAGAATGGAAAAGAAAAACGAATTTTTTAAATACAAAATAATTTTTATTTTTCAATATATTCTCCTAAAAGAGCAGTACATTTATTCCAACGGTGCTCCAATGTCCTTATACCATCTCTAAAATGCAAATCCGGAAGGCTTGCAAAATACTCATTTGCGAAAATGATAAGCTCGTCGTTAGACGAAAATTTCTTTCCACCTAGTGCCGTTTTCAATTTTGGAAAAAGGTGGTAGTCGGAAGGGGCTAGATCCGGCGAATAAGACGCATGCGGTACTAATTGGAAATGCAACTCGTGGATTTTGGACATCGCAACTGTGATGATATGCGAGGGAGCGTTGTCTTGGTGAAACAGAATCTTTTTCTTTGCCATTCCTGGCCGTTTAGCATGAATCTCAACATTTAATTTTTGTAGAAGTTCTGCATAATATTGTCCGTTTATTGTGGCACCTTTCTGAAGGTCATCAATGAGCAAAATGCCCTTTGAATCCCAAAAAATTGATGCCATCACCTTGTTTGCCGATAAAGTGGTTTTCGCTTTCTTTGGAGGTGCAGAACCACGTTCTAACCATTGTGTCGACTGTTGTTTAGTTTCGGGTGTACTGTAGTATATCCAAGTTTCATAGCAAGTAACAAATCACCTACAAAAATCAACCGGATTCGGCTTATAAAGGTCCAAACACTTATTGGAAATGCCCAAACGAGTGAACTTTTGATCAGTCGTAAGCAATCGCGGCACCCATCTGGCCGAAAGCTTGGAAAGGCCCAATTCATTCGTTAAAATGTGGTGTGTGCGTTCTGTTGAAATGTTTACCATGTCTGCTATCTCTCTCACTTTGAGTCGTCGATCTTGCGTAATAATATTATGGATTTTTATAATCATTTCCTTAGAAGTCACGATTTCTTGTGCTCCATAGCGCGCTTCATCAACACAGCTTGTTCTACCACGTTTAAATTCATTTACCCATCTACTTATTGTGGCGGATGATGGAGCAGCTTCATCTAATGTTTCCCGTACCTCATCTTTTATTTCGGTAGCTTTCATACCCTTAATTACGAAGTATTTAATCACCGCACGATTCTCTACTTTTTTCATTTTAACAGAACGACGTGTTGCTTCTTTTTCAATCAGCTGTCAAAAATTAACTAATCAACCGACTTATCTAAATATCGGAATGTAAACATATAAATAGGCAACCTAAATTACAATGTATTTATTTTACCAATTAGAGCGCCACCTATGTGTCATTCTCACAACTTGTCAAACTATCCTCGTACCTATTAATATTATTATTTACATGGATTGCTATAGTGCTAGTCGGACGAGAAATGTAAATACGAATACGTGTTGAAAAGATGAGAAATATATTATAAGATTTTTTCAGCGTAGGTATGATAAATTATTTTCTAAATTAATCTTTGTCTTATTGATATGTAATAAGTGCATTCGTGAATGTTTTTATAAATAATGTATAGGTTTTATTGTCTATTATACAATGTAATAATAACTTTGTAGAGGATTCTATTTTTGTCGACTCACTAATCTTTCAATTATATTTATTTTCTACCTTTCCATATGTGTCATCAATCAATGTTAGTTTAATTCGTTTTCTTTTTCTTTTTAGATACTATTTAGTACTGTTTCTGTATGTAATAGTCTACACCATAAATTATTTTTATTGTTACCCTGTAGGTGTCAATAAATTCGACAAATAAATATTATTATTATTATGACGTTATCTCGCATCCATACTACTGTATTAACGCAAGATTTGAGCAAATGATTTGCGGCAGAAGAGGTACAAAGAGGATGACTTCAGTAGAATAGCGGGGGGTTCTCAGAATAGCAGCCTCATACCGGCGGTGCTGGTGATTACGGGAGTAATTGATCTACTGACTCAGGAAAAGAAGAGGGTCTTCAAAAACTTGAAGAAGATCCACTGTTTTCGACCAAAATTTTGTTCAGCGATGAAGCCCGTATCTGGCTTAATAGCTACGTCGATAAGCACAATTGCGGTATTTGGAGCGGAGAGCATTACATCCAGATAAAACCACGGTTTGATGTGGCTTATGGGCAAGTGAAATCGTCGGTCCATATTTCTTCAAAAATGAAAACTTCTGTAACGTAACTGTGAATGGCGCCTGCTCTCGTGTCATGATAACAGACTATTTGCTGCTTGAAATTGAAGCCCATCATCTCGACGACATTTGGTTCCAGCAAGATGACGCTATTTACCACACAGTTCGTGAAAGCATAGCTTTATTGCGAGAACAATTTGGTGAACATTTATTTCACGTAATGGACATGTGCAATGGCCGCCCAGATCATGTGATATCACACCTTTTAACTTTTTCCTTTGGGGCTACGTAAAGTCCAAAGTCTACATGGATGAGCCAGCTACAATTGAGCAATTGGAGGTCAACATTAGTTGGGTTACTCGCGAAATACCACTTGAAATGCTCGAACGCATCATCGGAAATTGGAACTTCGGAATGGACAATGTTAGGCGTAGCTACGGCCAACGTTTGAAGAAAATAATCTTTAAAAAAATCAATGCCGAGGATTGTTCTTTTGTACGATAATAAATAATTCCCGATAAAGTTTTTATTTTTTTTAATTTTTGAAAAAAGTACCTGCAATTGAATCGTCCCCCTTACTTTTGAATTTTTTGGATTAGGCCATTTTCAATTTTTGTTTCTTGGAAGGATGTCAAAAGACTCTTCTAGATTTAGTTCGCATACTTTTTATTTCTGCTCAATTTTCTTTTCGCGATTTGTCTTAGTGAAAGGATCCGATCTTGAAACCTTCTCTTTAAAAATTATTATTAAATATTATAAAAATACTGTATTCGGGCTTCCCCTATATCGGTTTTAATATTAAATATCTTGATCCTATAGCATAACAAAATCGAGAAGGTATAATACTAAATATCCCAGACTCCATTGATATTATTGTGTCAAATTAACTAGAAACAAGTAAACGCGCTAATAATTGTGGATAACGATACGTTAAACTTAACCCAATGATGCGGAAAATTATTCGGGGACGTCAACATAATGTAGTCCCAGCAGCCGGCCGAGCAATCTATGTAGACCGACAAAACACCTGGTCCATCCTCACTGACATGTACCGATGCATTTTACAAATCCTTCTTTCTATAGACTTATGTATATATACCGACTCCGTCCATTCTAAACGGGAATTCATTGAGGAGGACCTAGTGTATGTGTGTGTGCGACAAACGCTTTAAAGTCAAACTATGAATGACGTACACGAACACGAACTTCCTGTTTTCGATGCAATTTGTCGTTTTCAATAAGCTTATTAACAATAACCATTCAGGGAATGACTTTTAAAACCTACCATTTAGAATTAATATAAGGTCCATTGTATGCTTTCGCCTATACCTGTACCGTATTTGTGTAAATTAAAGGTTTTAATCTTTGTATAGTACGCATGTTCAAGTCTAAATCCGCATTTCCATAAAATTTATACAGATTATAGAAGAAATATTTTATACAAACAACTACCGAAATTTAAAACAGTTTATTAAAAATACAATTAAAAGGTTAAAGGTTTGAGATTGCTTATAATATTAAATAAATCATATAAGAAATGTTTAATGACCCTTAATTCGGGTCGGAAGATAGCTGAAGCTGAAGCTTTATATGAAAATACAACCATTTTCATATTATTATAGACACCCCTGGAAAAACGCAACGTTTACATTAGCCTTGAATTTAAAAGAAATTGGATGCGATATACACTACTGCTCACGAAAATTTGACCAAAAGGAATAATTAGGAAGAATTAAAAAATACGCATGAAGCGAAATTGCAAAATGATATGTATTATTTCAAATATAAAGGGTGTTTCAAATTTCGCGGTTTTATTAAAGAATAAATAAAACACATAATTTGCAATCACTTTCAAAAACTTTTTATTGGAAATTGAAGTATCAATTATGACATTTATATGCGAAAAATAATATCTGCCAAATGGCCTCCTCTTGCAGCTACACGAACGTCCACTCTTTTGTTAAAATTTTCAATGACATTTCGACATAATTGAGGCTCTATCTCACCAATGACACGAATAATTTCATCTTTCAAAGCAGGAATTGATCGTGGATTGTTTTTATAAACCTGACTTTTCCCATAACCCAATTAACATCACCGTTTCTTGAGATTACGCGTCCAGGAAATTTTTCTCTCAATAAATCACTTGATTCGTGTGCAAAGTGAGGTGTAGCGCCATTCTGTTGAAACCACATATCCTCTAGATCAATATTCATTAATTCAGGCTACAAAAACTATGCTGCCATGCCTATTCCAGCCTTTTTTGTCAATTTCCTCATCGCAATAATGGTTTACACACACTTACACGTCTTACTGAAACTCCGCGTTGTGCTCCGCGATTGAATTTTGCCACTATTTCTGGCGCTGTTTTTCTACGACTCCTTTTGCTAATTAGTTGTATTTACCTATCATCAGTTTCCATGGAAATTCGAAATGAACTTGCTGGGGCACGGTATTCAGTACTTCCTGTATCTTAATACTGATGAATAGTATTATTGACTGTATATTTTGAAATATTTTGCCGACTTGCATAGCCTTCCTCGTGTAATACGATAGTTACACGTCATTTTTCACACCAATTGGTTTTCCACGCGGCATTAAAACGTATTAAAAATTAAATTATTATTATTGAAAAAACTTCAATATAGATGAATGCTAAGTAAAAACACTTGCAAACTAATCGCAGCGTAATAAGAGCAGTACTACTAAATACCATTCTGTATAAAGCTGTTACCTATTTTCGAGATTTTATGGTTATATTCAACAAATGTATAAATTGAAACAATTACAGAAACCCATAGCTGGAAATTACCTTGAAATTAATTTTTGGAATAAAAAAATTGATGGCCCAAGTCATCACCAAAGTATTACCGTTAAAAGTGCACTACGTAGTGGATGTCTGAAATCTGCTAGGTCATCGGAAATTTTTTAAATAGTGCATGGTGTTGAGAGACTGTCTCTTGAAAACGTTTGAGGTAGTCGAGACTGTATACAAAATAAAGAACGCGCAACATACATTTTGAATAAAAAGTTGATCATTAAGACGTTGTCCACTTGATGAGGGCTGCGACTATTCACTTTGATCAAAAATTATGTGTTAGTTTTCGAAAAAAGAAGGTAGATTTTATGCGCCTATTTGTCAGATGAGATTTTAGTTCATAATTATAATCCCGAAACAAAACAAGAATAATGATTCTTCCTCCTCAAAAAAGACATTTTCCACCAAAATAATGCACGGTTCTACACGAGTTTTGTTTCTCGTTTTAATTTGTTGTCGCGTCCACCATATTTGCAGGATTTAGCACAGTTGGATTACAACATTTTTCCATAACTAAAAAACACGTTGCAGAATAGATATTTTCAACAGGCTACGATGTTGAGGCTACTGCTGACCCTTATTTTAACGAATGTGGAAAATTTCTGAATTTTATTATGGTGAGACTTACTAAACGCAACTTCAAATCGCAGATTATTTTCACTCGGACTTTTCAACTTACCCTCGTACGTAAAATTTTTTATTTTCCATTCGATTTAGGAAAAAGATTTATTCTATATATTGTACATCTATTGATATGAATCGTAGTCTTCCGAAAAATAAAATGACGAACTGAAAACATTCATTCAACGATTTTATAGTTGTTAAGCTCGGGTTTTGAATATTAATTTTATTACCTTTTAAAGTATGCCGTATAAGTTTTATGGTTTAATAAAATGATTGAATATAGTAAGTAACTTTAAAAATTCGAGTTGGTTTCGAAATTCATAAAAATAACATAAATAATTCCTTATTTCACTTTTTTTATGAAATTTCAAGACATTTATCGCGATCAGTGTTACTTTCATTTAGTTAATGTCAATTTATTGACAGTTAAAAATATTGCGTGCATTTTAAGTGTCCTGTTAGAAATTGATTACATTTTATGCATAATTTTCAATAAAATTTGTAAAAATTAAAATAAAACATCTTTAAATACGCGCCTATCCTTTTTTTACGTACGTCGTGTCTGATTTACAAATAAGAAATGTCTGCGGAAAGCGTTGAAAATTTGGCATGAGACACAAAACGAAATTCCATTTGCATTGGGTTTTGTTTTCTGATAAAACCACTTTACGTGTGAGTGAGTGGCGTAGTAAATTACCCTAATTGAGAAATATGGGGTTCCAAGGATCCTCTAATGCTTTAATCCTTCAAAACATGGGGAAAATACCGCACATTTTTCAAGACGATTTTCAAATCGCCGGACAACTTCACGGAGACAGATAGTATTACAAATACGAATCCATACAAAAGTGATAATCTTCTGGTGCGGTTACGCTATGTTTTTGTCGATACATTAAAAGCAGTCTCTGTTGGTAAAATTTCGTAATTTATATCGTTTAAAAGGGTGGTCACGAAACGAAATTTTATAAATTGCAAATGTACATACACGTAGTGAAAAAAAGGAGGTCTTAAAAACAAGAAAGTAGTTGATACAAAGGGGACTAGGAAAGTTTTGCAAAATGACGCAACAACGAACCGTAGGAAGCTGCTTGTTGCTGCATGTTGAGACATGTTCATACCTGCATAGTAGCCGCCGCGCCATGTCGATGGGCTTATTCATTAGCAGTGAGAGTGTGAAGTGCTTGCGATGGCATCGTGGTCACGAAATGAGATAAGGGCAGTTTTGCGTTATAACTTCGTGCGTGGTTTAAACATAGACCAGTCCTTCGAAGAAATGACTCTTGCACTCGTTCAAGAAGAGAAACATACATTCATTGTCTATGTAATGATAGAACCATCACCACCGATTTAAAGACGGTCGTACGGACATAAATGATGACGAACATCCTGGTGCAAAAAAATCTATGGTTACGGAAAGTAACATCAAACTTATGCGTGAATTTATTAGAAATGAGCCGAAATCCTTATTGCGATACGTGGAAATGGAATTAATAGTTCCAAAGATTCAATTCATCGCATTTTGACATAACTTTTGAGACTGAGAAAGACTTGTGCAGGATTTGTAAAACGCAAGCTAATTGAATTCAACATGAGACGTGATGTTTTCAATATGATCTAGAGACCAAGCGTCAAAGCTCTGAATGGAAGCATCCAAGGGAAGAAAGACCGAAAAAAAGCCGTTCGGAGAAGTCAAAAGTGAAAACGATGTTGATTTGTTTTTATGATTTGAAAGGCATAGTGCACAAAGAGTTTGTACCAACTGGTCAAACAATCAATGCTATATATTATCTTGGTGTTATGAAGCGTCTTTGGCGCGTATTCGTCGTGTGCGCCCTCAATATCGTAAAAATGGTAGTTGGCGTTTGGTACATGTTAATGCACCCTCTCATCGCTCGACGCTTATTACTGATTTTCTAACTACAAATGATATTTTAACCATCAATCATTTACCGGATTTGGCACTCCGTGATTTCTATCTATTCCCCAAATTACATTTACCGATGAAAGGACAGCGTTATGTCGACGTTGAAGCTATTAAAAAGGCATCGACAACGATCTTGAAGGACATCTCTAAAAATGAACTTAAAAATTCATTCGATATGTGACCAAAACGTGCAAAACGTTGTATCGAAGCCGAAGTTCGATTTTCTCTGCGACAAACTGTGTGTATGCAGAAGACAGAACCCTTTCAAACTGGGAACTTTTGAATAACTCTATATAAAAATTTTATCAAATTATATATTACGAAAAAGGTAGTTTGAAATGAAGTTCGGATAGGCTAACTGTATATAACTCATTGTAAAATTTCATGAATTTAATTATATGTAAACCTTTATTAGATCTACACAACAACCCGTTAAACTTAGTATCTTAAAATTCATAGTGCCCCGTTACACGAAAATTTACATTTTTCGATTACACCCAATGAATTGTGTTAAAAACAAAATTTTATACGTAAATATGTCAGATCGTAAAACCAGAAATGAATAAAAAGAGCTAAAGCTAAGAATTTAAAATAATAAATTTTAAAACTGTTACATCCATATGTACTATATTCAAGCAACTATCGAAAAATATCACATATAGATCGATACGGATTGTACACAAAGTAGTAAACCGTCTGTTACGATTCTAATAATAAAAAGGTATCCAATAAATTTAAATAAATTCTCCGGTGTTATATGATATATTTTCCTTACATCCTTGCATGTTAGTGGTTGAGATAAGCGTTTTATTTCAAAAATAAATGCATGTACTCCACGTCTACATATGCATTTACGTAATACACGTATATAAATGTATGTATGTATGTAAAATAAATGATACAGAACGATTCAACGCCATTGTAAAAGAATTATATTCACGTATTAACACTTTAATTCCGACAGACGTGTATTCATCTTTTTAGCTTATCCATCTGTTTGGAATGAAGCAGCCAAACTCCATTCATTAATTCATTACCCCGTAGACCTAGTGATGTTAATTGTAGTATTGTGTCGGGGCTAATGATGTGTGATTTAAGCGTTGGTCATTTGTATACTGCACGGTTGGTCCATCCGACTCAAATGCTTTAGAATTAATTCTATTTCATTTTTTAATCTTATACATGTGCTTATACATGCATTAAACATTATAGCATTTTATTTAAAAAATGAAACTATATTAACTAGTATATTTAAAAGATATTTTTCAAAAATATTCGGTCGGTGCATACGAAATAGTTCATTTACAAACCAAGTGCGCAAGTTTATTTGAGTAAATGCTGGAAAAAAAACCTTCACACAAGTATCTAGTTTATCGACTATTTTTTGTAACCATAGTAATTTTTAAGAATAGTAAAGGGAGTAAACAGCAAAGACAGAATTAAAGACGAGTAAATAAGTTACGAATTTAAAATAGGCTTTATTGAAGAATTTATTGAACGTAAAGCAATTTCGATAGTAGGTATATATAGAAAATGAGCAGCAATACTAGTTAGAAGGATTTAGAAAGCTAAAATACCAAAAGTAAGAAGAGAAAAAGCTTTATACACTTTTCCCAGCGATGTTCAATAAGTTTCTTCATCGTTGGAAAATCTTTGACCACTGAGCCATTTTTTCAAGTTTGGGAACAGAAAATAATTCAAAGGGGCTAAATCTGGCGAATAGGGTGCATGAGGTAGCAATTCAAACTTTAATTTATGAATTTTGGCTATTGCAATAACGGATTTGTGAGCTGGTGCATTGTCTTGATGAAACAACACTTTCTTCTTAGCCAAATGTGGCCGTTTTTGCTTGATTTTTTCGCTCAACCGTTGCAATAAGTTCACATAATACTCGCCGTTGATAGCTTTTCCTTTTTCAAGATAGTTAATGAAAATTATTTCACGCGCATCCCAAAAAATCGATGCCATGATCTTGCCTGGAGCCGGTTCTCCCTTTTGAGTCCATTGTTTTGAATGTTCTTTTGGCTTGGGTGTGAAGTGATGGACCCATGTTTCATCCATGGTTATGAAATGGAGCAAAAATTCTGCTTTGTTTCTGTGAAACTTCGCTAAACACTCAATTGAAGCATCTTCACGACACTTTTTCTGCTGAGTGTGAGCAAACGCGGCACCTATCTTACACACAGCTTTCTCATGTCCAAATTTTCAGATAATATGCTGCGTACCGCACTTTTTGAAATGCCTACTATGTCTGCCAGCTCGATCACTTTCAGTCGACGATCATCCAGTACCGCATTGTGCATTTTCTTCACCATTTCTGGAGTCGTCACCTCATTTGGTCGACCACTACGATGCTCGTCTTGGCAGCTCGTACGGCCTCGTTTAAACTCTGCTGCCCAATATTTCACTGTTGTAAACGAAGGAGCAGACTCACCCAGTGTAGAATCCAGTTCAGCTTTAATATCGGTTGGGCTGAGGCCTTTCAAATAAAAGTATTGTATCACGTAACGATGACCAATTTTCTCAAATTTTACAAATTCACTGAAAACGTTCACTATTTATGGCTGCCAAATAAATACTAAACAACGTGGCGTCTTCAAACTTGAAACATATGTTTTATAGATTGTG
Organism: Dermolepida albohirtum; assembly: GCA_031893035.1. Classification (NCBI taxonomy): domain Eukaryota; kingdom Metazoa; phylum Arthropoda; class Insecta; order Coleoptera; family Scarabaeidae; genus Dermolepida; species Dermolepida albohirtum. The sequence goes on along the minus strand of JAVIWB010004870.1, from coordinate 35,995 downwards.
CACTTTCTAATACAGTGATATATTTCAAACAACTACCGCCATCTCTAGGTCAGGCAGGGTACTTATGGGACCACTCTCGTAAATGTACAAAAATCAGAAATCAGAATATAGCCAATTAGGAATCATTAGAAAATGCAGTATTGGTGAAGTTGCAAAGAAAACCCTAATTTAACAAAACATTGAATCGCCGTTAAAATCACAGGATTTAAAACCAACCGGAGCATCATAACAAATGAGAAATCGTTGTAAAAACCATTACTGGAGGAATTGCAAAATATCTCCACTAGTTTTTTGAAAAATTCACTGGGTGTATAATAGAAATATAGAAAAATCAGAATGGCAACATAACCAACATCGTTAAAGAACATTGATGGAGGAATTGCAAAGCACCCGTACCAGTTTTACGAAAAATTTAATGACATCCATTCCTAAACTAAGAGCTGGAGAAGCTAATACTTTGTATTTATTTTTAGAAATTATTTTTAGATTTTATACTATATTTTCTTGCAACACACTTTTAACGTTGTTCTTATAAAATGTTTACATTTGAAGAACTTTAGTAGGGCGCACCAAAAAACTTTAATGACTGAGTATTTAAACTTTTATATTACATATACGAGGATAGTTTGACAAGTAGTGAGAATGACACATAGGTGGCGCTCTAATTGGTAAAACAAATGCACTGTAATTTAGGTTGCCTATTTATATGTTTACATTCCGATATTTAGATAAATCGGTTGATTACTTTATTTTTGACAGCTGATTGAAAAAGAAGCAATACGTCGTTTTGTTAAAATGGAAAAAGCAGAGTATCGTGCGTGATTAAATACTTCGTAATTAAGGGTATGAAAGCAACCGAAATAAAAGATAAGTTACGGGAAACATTAGGCGAATCTGCTCCATTATCCGCCACAATAAGTAGATGGGTAAATGAATTTAAACGTGGTAGAACAAGCTGTGTTGATGAAGCGCGCTCTGGAGCACCCAAAATCGTGACTTCTAAGGAAATGATTATAAAAATCAATAATATTATTACGCAAGATCGACGACTCAAAGTGAGAGAGATAGCAGATATGGTAAACATTTCAACAGAACGCGTACACCGCATTTTAACGAAAGAATTGGGCCTTTCCAGGCTTTCGGCAAGATGGGTGCCGCGATTGCTTCCGACTGATCAAAAGTTCACTCGTTTGCGCATTTCCAATGAGTGTTTGGACCTTTATAAGCGGAATCCGGTTGATTTTTGTAAGCGATTTGTTACTTGCGATGAAACTTGGATACACTACAGTACACCCGTAACTAAACAACAGTCGAAACAATGGTTAGAACGTGGTTCTGCACCTCCAAAGAAAGCGAAAACCACTTTATCGGCAAACAAGGTGATGGCATCAATTTTTTGGGATTCAAAGGACATTTTGCTCATTGATTACCTTCAGAAAGGTGCCACAATAAACGGACAATATTATGCAGAACTTCTACAAAAATTAAATGTTGAGATTCGTGCTGAACGGCCAGGAATGGCAAAGAAAAAGATTCTGTTTCACCAAAACAACGCTCCCTCGCATACCAGCACAGTTGCGATGTCCACAATCCACGAGTTACATTTCCAATTAGTACCGCATGCGCCTTATTCGCCGGATCTAGCCTCTTCCGACTTCCATTTTTTTCCAAAATTGAAAACGGCACCAGGTGGAAAGAAATTTTCGTCTAACGACGAGCTTATCATCTTCGTAAATGAGTATTTTGCAAGCCTTCCGGAATCGCATTTTAGAGATGGCATAAGGGCATTGGAGCACCGTTGGAATAAATGTATTGCTCTTTTAGGAGAATATATTGAAAAATAAAAATTATTTTGTATTTAAAAAATTCGTTTTTATTTTTCATTCTCACTACTTGTCAAACTACCTTCGTAGATGACATATTTAAGCTATATCTTCGAGTATTAATAATTAATCAATATGCTTCTAGAAAACTTTTGTTTTATATAGACGAGATATTTGAGCGATTTTTTCGAATACTAGTAATTAACCAATATGCTTCTAGAAAACTTTTCTTACATAATTTTGGAGATCTAACAAGATAGATGGAGTAAGTAATAATTTCGTAATCATTATTGGCACATTAAGAATCAATAAGAAGGGTTTTTACAAGTTATATATTGTAAATGATAACTATAGTACGTTAATAGTAAAAATAAAATTTCTCGAAAAAAAAAGTAATAACTCAAGGAGATATTTCTCATATTCTTTGCTAAAAGTAAGATAGGTCTTAAGGATAAACGTTCTAGATAGAAAGAAATTTGCATAATTTGATTAAAAATGTATATTTTTACATGTCCGACAGGAATAAGCAAACAAGTTAATTCGAAAGCTAAGGAAGTAAAATTATCCATTGCATCCTATTAAACCTTATATCCAGATTTGAACGCTTGATGACCTGTCTTTCCTTTCGGAATAATCATATAACGAGACGACAGCTATACAAATGAGACGACTTTCAGCCAATTTAAATGACAAATTGAATCGATATTTCTTTCTATAAAAATATTTATTTAAGAGAAGGAACTGTGAGGGAAAATAAAAAGGGAGGGTGACCGTGACGTCGTTAGCGTTTTGACTCGCCTAATTTAACAGGGTTTATAACACCGTTTGATAACACGAATGGGAGCTTAATTATGTATTATAGTGCTTTTTTCAGATTTCAGATAACGATGCATAATGCGTCCCCCCCAGTTTGTAATTTGTATAAATGTATCTATGTATGCATACATATGTACGTTTGTACGCACATACATGGCTCATCTCAGTGAAATATCGTTTCGGAACTGATCCGTGTTTAATTTACATTTTATTTTGGCGATTTAAATCGTCAATAACCATAAATTAACTGTATCGGTGTTACTGATCAAAGAGACTTATTAGTTTTTATGTCCCTTTTTGGTTCTATTATTCAAAATTGCCTTTGTCTGACGGTATTTCAATATTAACAGTTTTAGGTTTATAACTCACATTAAAGTAAATACAAAAATTCAAAATAATTCCAATTTTATTAATAAATAAATCACCGGACTTAGAGATAATGTTTGTACACGCGATATAGCTGTTAATATTGTAGACTGATGAGAGCAGGAAATACTTTTGAAGTCGTGTTCAAATTGTAAGAGACATTCATTGTTTATCCTTCCTTTCCAAGATTTTCCTATTTGACCTAAGAAACTGTATCACAGTTGCGGTGAACTCAGTGGTCAGTCATCGAATGTGAGATGTATTCAGCTCCAATTTAGATGTTATCCCTGTAGCCTGAGGTGGACACATTAAACATCTATAAGCTTTAATACATGTATAATCGCATAGTGCAGAAAATGTAGCCCGTTAAAATCGTGTCCACCTATTTGAATCGCCTTGTATAATAATGCATTGTAGAACCCTTTTTCTGTAATTCGATGATCGATTGTGGATCTCCCTGTTTCAAACTCGGCTTGTTCTTCTGCTTCTATTAAGCAATATTCTATTTATTATATAATAGAATACTGTTTATTTATTAATAATCACCGGACTTGTAAACTTAGAGATAATGTTTGTGCACGCGATATAGTTGTTAATATTGTAGACTGACGAGAGCAGCAAATGTTTTTGAAGACGTGTTCAAATTGTTATTAACAACTGTAACATTGTTCATTGTTTATCCTTCCTTTCCAAGATCTCCCTATTTGATCTAAGAAGCTGTATCACAGTTGAGGTGAACTCAGTGATCAGTCATCGAATGTAAGATAAATTCACCTCCAATTTAGATGTTATCTGTGTAGCCTAAGGGGAATACATTGGACGTCTATAAACTTCAATTTTCAGAAAATGTAGCTTATTGAAATCGTATCCACTCATTTGAATCACTTTGTATAATAATGCATTATAGAACCCTTTTTTTGATTGTAATTAGATCATCGATTGTGGATCTACTGTTTCAAACTCTGCCTCTTCTGCCTCTATTAAACAGTATTCTTTGAATACTGAAACAAAAATCTTACTAGATTTTTGTCAAAAAAGTCGAATTTAGACTTTATGTTCTGAACTTTAGATTTTATAGTATGTTAATCAGTAGTTTTGAACTACCAGAATAAAAACTCAATGTTTCTTATAGCAAAATTATTCGTAATGTAGGGATAATTTATTTATATGTACATTCAAAAGTTGACATTTTGATATTGCTTTCGAGTTTTCTATTCTCCCACATCGAGGCAAAAGAACTAAATAAATTTTGACAACAAAATCGCTTTTAGCACCTCCGAAAAGGTCAGCACGCGAGCATTTTATTATACAATAAATTTACAAAGACGCCAATTCTTGCGAGTTGAAAAAATTGAGACTTTGATCAAAATAAATAGTTTTGAATTTGGCCTTCGCAATAAGATGACAATTCTAAACTAATAGAATACAAACTTATTATGATTTTTTGTAGGAAAATTAAATTTTAGAGATAATTCATTTACGCATTTAAAAGTTCACATTTTGATGTGTTTTCTAAAGTTTTTAATCTCCCAGGATTAAACCACAAAAGAATACGCAATGAAGAAAAACCTAATTCCATGTGCATTTAAATACTAAGTTATTAATAATAACGGCAATGTTCTTTCTTATAAAGATATAAAGCTTCACAAAAGTTTGTATTAATTTACCGGTTTATGATGCATAATAACACCTCAGCCGTAGCTGCCTACAGTCCGAGCTCAAACCCATAGATATGTGGGGTCAGTGAAAAGTTTTACGGCATCAGGCTGAGGACGTAAGTGAAATAGACGTCATAATAGTAATAATAATAGTAATTGTGTCTCTTCCTTTGCAACGCCCTTACATATAGCCCTAAGCAGCGTGAAAGTTGTGTCCTGAGAAGGACCATCCTCTCGACGTTTCAACGAGATCTCACTCGTCGTCTTCTGGAGCTGATCTGTCATTTACTCGCGCTGAAGACGATCTTCAGTGTCTGAAGGTAGCGAGAGAGAATTCGTTGAAACGTCAATAGAACGGTCCACTCAAGACACATGTCACATGCGGATTAGAACCCGAGAAAATACATCTTCATCGTACGTCCGCGAAAACATCAAGTGTAACAACGACGTTTATAAAATATCTTTTTCATTTAACTTCTGTCGACCTTACAGGATGATTTTCTACATTTGATTCGTTTTCACATTACGTGCAATACCTAAGGTTAAACAATTCACTGAGTAACCAGTGACAGGCGTCTATGGAGGGGCAATACGTGCGGGCATTGCCAACAGCTTGCATCATGGCAGTGACGCGAAGGTGCCTCGCAAATGTGCATTGTTATCTGCGACGAGTGTAAGTAAATTTCTAAATCGCTTTCCTACGTTAAAAAGGTACTTAATTACATATATTATTTATTTTATTTACCATCGCATATATCCAGCCTTTCTGACGAAGGTTTAACATTAGTAATAACAAATAAAAGTTTGTGCACTAAATTACAATAATATAATTTACTCTATAAAAGTACACATTCTTTATCCTTTTAAATAATTTTGCGCAAATGATGTTTCACTATCTATATGTCCACGCATAATTAAAGATTATTAATTATAAATTACTGTTGGGAGAATTAGTATAACATACAGACACACATGTATATATTGTATATCATATAAATTATTACGCTTCGTGTTATGGCATTAAAACGCATACATAACGCATCATTTAAAACGATGGACTGAGACCAACACGTTCATATGTACATTAATTATTTACATTACAATACCTGAAGCCGGGCAGCTATTCAAATACTCCGGTGCGTAAAAAATGAATGACTGGATCTGATCAAGCCAAATGTACGACCTCATGATTTTAAAATAAACCGGAATTATAATGAATTTTCAAAGAGCCCCACTTTTTTCTCTTATTATTCTTATATCCTCTTTTTGAATCGTTATTAGATTTTGTCTCACAATAAGTCGTCTAAATATTTATGGGTGTATTAATTAAATATTTTTTTTTCTAACGTATGAGAATCGAAAATATTCCAATTTGAGATTAAATATTTAGCGTTCATATTATTGATTGCATTTTATATCGCAACATATAAGTAAACTTAAATATTTTCAGATTTATTTATTCGTTGGTAAAACCATGACTTATTTTTTTCAATGTTTGTCATAGCTCATTTATTAATATAAAAATAAAATCAATAAATTATATATTGCCTGCTTTCTTCATTAACTTCTTCTCATTTCTTGACGAGCTCCATAATTCATCGAAGAGATCGAAACAATAGATGTCTAAAGACGCAAGTCATGCGAATATGACGGGTGTGACACCTCATCCCATCCAGGATCTAACAATTTTTGACTGGCGGTTAAACTTGTATGTGATCTCGTTTTCTGATAAAATACCACACCTTTACTATTAATAAGAATAACACAAAATAACATATGCAAACTTCTAAGCTTACATTCAAAACTAAATGTGCATAGAACTAAATATAAATTTATAACTACGCATTAGTTGAATTTGATGGAGCCTGTGGTTGGTTAACTTAATCACTAAGGTTGATATATAACCCCTTTCCACATTAACTTATGTAATTCTGTATACGTATTTCGACAACTAAGTTGTCATCATTAGCAGATAAATTAAGCAGTGTTGCACCTGGAGAATTACGGCAATAAATACCCATACGAAACAATTAATCCCGAACACGATCCGTACCGTTGCCTGAACTCAAAACATTTTATGTTAACGACTATATACGCTTAATCACTAAGGTTGATATGTGGCCCCTTTCCACATTGATTTTCGTAGTTCTGTATACGTATTTCGACAACTAAGTTGTCATCATCAGCAGATAAATTAAGCAGTGTTGCACCTGGGGAACTACGGCAATAAATACCCGTACGAAACAATTAATCCCGCACGCGATCCGTACCGTTGAGGGCCGGGACGCGCACTGTGTGTTCGTTTCGCATAATTTTTAAAATTGCGTTCTAGCCCTAAACTAAGATAAAAAAGGACGAAAAACGGAAAGGTTTCCGTCTTTCAACGATACGGATCGTGTGCGGGATTAATTGTTTCGTATGGGTATTTATTGCCGTAGTTCTCCAGGTGCAACACTGCTTAATTTATCTGCTGATGACGACAACTTAGTTGTCGAAATACGTATACAGAATTACAAAAGTTAATGTGGAAAGGGGTTACATATCAACCTTAGTGATTAAGTACGCATTAGTTATTACACATCATACATATGTGCCCATAAGCATATAAAAAATGTACGGCCACTGATAGAATGCCAAAGTGGTAAGTGTTCTGCTTAAGCATTGTTGGCAGAAGAGTATAGTTTATATCCATATCTACTAAGTTGTTAAAATAGTCACATATTATGCGGATAGGCGATCTAATTAGAACACTTGTCCTTGGAGATGGCAGAAGGAAAGTGTTTGCAAATCTACTTGCTTCCCTGGAAACCAAAAAGTTTAACTTTGACAGAATTCCAGGTGCGGCAATTCTAGTGTAGAGAAGACGATAATGAAATTTTAATCATTGTGGTGTCTAAGGAGCTCTAATGGTTCAATGTTAAAGGTCAATAGACGACCGTAACTCCGTGGAGGATAATACCCAGACTGACGAAAGAATGTCCTTTAGAAAGCATTAATTCCAGCGCATAGATATACACGACGCATACTCAAGTTTGAACCTAATAAAGAAAAAATAAAGCGGTAACATGCTGTCAATTGATGAGAAGGACCTGGTGGTTCTAAATGAAACTCAAAGTTTTTAATGCAGCATTAGATATCTCGTTGATATAATTGTTGAATAGTTTGGGCATGGCATTTTTCACGATAAGAACTTTTCAAAGTGAGTGTAATTAAAGTATATTGAGGAACTTCGAGTGAAGACTATTATCGGTGCACTATGTCTGGATAGCATTCAACTGCTGTTGAAGACGAGTGCAATCACTGATATTGTTTATTGCGTGAAATTTGTTCAAATAATCTGCGAATAATAATTTCTAACAGTTGAGAACTTCAACAAGGTCGTTTGTAAAAATAGAAAACAAAAAAGGCCCGGAGCTTGACCCCTGCGGAACTCCAGATACTGTCTAGAAAAGCTGAGGTTTATGGCCTTTGTAATAGAAATAGTTAACTCTGTAAGATAAGTAATAATGAAATAACAACAGCGTCGGCGAGAAACCAATTTTAGCAAGCTTGTAGGGTAGTATTGAGTGATCTTATACCAAAACTTGTGATTTAGATCGTGAACCTTTTTGTGGTAACAACTGTACAAAATATAATAAATTGATTTACTGATCGTTTACGCTATGTGCATGATAATTTGAAATTTTAGAAACAAATATTTAAAGCTTATTTCTAAATATTGTATAAAACTGTTTCCGAAATTATTTTTTTCTCTGTTAAATTAACATGCACTATCTAATAGAATATATTGTTTCTTAAAATGCTTTCGAGTTTTATTGTTTTATCGGGTGTTCCGCAGGAATCGAATCTTAGCCCATTGCTTTTCCTTACTTAAGCCAATGTTCTGTTTCTATCATCGACTGTAAAGTTCTATCTGACGATTTAAAAGGATTTTCTTCAATTCCATTCCTTTCTAACTAATTTAATTTGTAGCATAATCTTAGTGTAGTATGTAATTGAGGCAATTCAAATGAAATAAAGATTTAACTATAAGTACTTATCGACACGTGCTCAAATTTTTCTAATAACATTCGTTCCATATGCAAATCTGTTTCGCAAGCTATTGGTTTTAATTAATAATTTCACTATCATCCATTACAAACATGATTATTTATTCTTAAAAAAATACACGGCATTTTTTTCATTTATTTTTGTACGGTTCTGTATGAAGAGTAACTACCGCAATGAAAAGCAATATCATGGAGTTTTAGAAAATAATACCACGTACAATACCAAAGTATAAAATAGAGAAACTGCTGTTGATACACAGATTATTCTCCCCGTGCCTTTGGGGAATTCTGGTATAAATGATCAGCTTTTGTAATTAACCTTAAATCCGCGGCGCAGTCTTATTTGATTGAAATAGAAAATATTCCGACAAATCCCTCGGAAACGTTCTAATATGAATGATATTAAAGAACTACGCAGATTGAATTTTAAATGAACGCCAAACAGGGTAATGCGTAGTGTCATTATATATTATGTAACAAACTGAAACAACCAAATTAAAATGTACATTGTCTAGTGTCTTGTAAATCGGTTTCTATTTTAGAGAAGAACACAGAAAAGTTTTAATTTAATTTATTATTCAGTCTAGAATTCTACGAAGTTATTTAAAAGATACTCTTTAATTGGGGGATTTTGTATTTAATTAATACTTTTTAAGACACGCTATTGTGAATTACTAAACATTTATTGACAAAATTCCAAAACGAAAGATATTCGTCTATTATAACATAATATATATACGAGGGTGGTCTGAAAAGTTTCCGACCTAACAAAGATTTTGAGACATTAGTCGTTTTTTTCTTAAAATTTATATTTATTTTTCTACATATGGTAGTCTCCTTATAACTCTACGCACTTCTCCCAGCGATGCTCCCATCTCATTAACCCCTTCCAAATAATACTCGGTGTTTTTCTATCCAAAATAATTGTTCACGAGGATGATTGCCTCCTCATTTGACGAAAATCTCTGTCCTGCGAGCGCAATTTTTAGATGAGGGAACAAAAAGAAGTCGCTGAAACAGGATTTTCTTTTTCTGCAAATGTGGCCGTTTTTCCACAATTTCTGCCTTCAGCTTGTCAAGTAATGATGCGTAGTATGCTCCTGTAATAGTTTTTCCTTTTTGAAGATAATCGATTAAGATAGTTTCATGACTATCCCAAAAAACAGTCGCCATCACGTTCCCAGCCGAAAAAACAGTTTTTGCTTTTTTTGGAGCCGGTTCGCCCTTTGCAGTCCACTGTATTTTTGTTTCAGGCGTATTATGCAACTTACGAATATAATGGATATTTAAAAGACTAAAAGAAGTATTTAAAAGTAACGGCATCACACACCAAAGAGAAAAGTATACGATATGTGTGCACCCAGTGATGGCGTATAGACCGTAACAAAAAAAACTTGGAATGGAAATATCAATCACTGGAATAACACAGGAATAAAATGAAAAAGCGAGAAAATCACCAGGACATGATCAGATAACGGCAGAAATGATGAAGTATTGGGAGCAGAAGCAACGCAATACTTTTTGCGGATAATAAACAGAATATGGCAAGACATTACTTTTGTGCCACCCTTTATATTCAGATACTTGTTCGCAACTGTATTGTAACCTAAAAATGTTGTTAAATCAATTTTTATTAAAATTTGGTATCATTTTTGTAAAATATTAAACTTTTTGACCATCATTGTAAGCCGTTGCTTATTTAACTTCCAATTTTCTTGTCTTTTTAAGCTCTTGTTATTGTTTACTTACATCTGTAAGGGACAATTTTACTTTCAATGAATTGATTGCTGGAGTAAAAAGCAGTTTTTTTTTTGTAAAAATATTTCTTTTACTTCAGAATATAACAAAACTATTCTAGCATCCCACGTAGATTTTATACTTATAATTAACTATTTAAAAGACGCAAATATATCAGTGTTTCCGCCTATAATAGAATAGTGTATTTATTTATTTGCAGAAAGGTTTATACGATGTTATTCTATAAAATCGGATATTGTGTATTTATTGTAGATTTATTGTAGATTTAATTTGTTCAACTTCTAGAGAGAAAAAATGGTTTCTAAGAAAACCTTTTTAGAGTTAGAGGTTATCGAGATAAACTCGGAAGATTTATATTTCGTGATCAGCGGTCAAATCGATAGGCTATTTTATGGCCAATTGTTTTTAGGGTGCTTTTAAATAGAGTAGCCGTATTTTTTTCTTTCGCAAGAACTGTGCATAAACACCAACATATCCTCATGTTCAATTATTCTGATTGTTTCCTATTATTACGTAAACATACAAAAAGAATTCTCTATAATAAAAAATAATACATGTCAAATCAGCGGTGGTTGTGTACTAAGTGATTCGGAAAGATTTTTATTGTTTTGTGGCACGCCGCGCTTATAAAAATACGGATCCTGAATCGTAACTATTAGAAAAGAAAATTTCGACTGTTATAAAAGAACAAATAAAATGCCTTCATGATTTCTGACAATAAATTTCGTAAACTGCGTCCGTATAGAGACATTCGACATAGGTGGAACCAGGTAGATGCCACGGCTGTTAGGGTTATAAAACACCCCCATACGGAATACCACCCTTTTTAAAGATTTTCAATTCTCATAAAAATATATTTATTTTGTTTTATTACGAATATAAAAATTGTAATCAAAATAATATTTTCCTCTTCATATTTTCAATAATACGGAGTTTATGTAAGCGTTGTTATTGCAAATGTTATATCATTAATTTTAATTTAATATTAACATTTTATAGATTGGTAACTTGGTATTTAACCTACATTATGTATAACTGAACAAAGTATGGAAACGATAAACAAGTAATAGTTTTAAAAACGTGAAACCTTTAAAAATACTAGAAATACAACGTAATTAATTTGATTTTTCAAATTATTACGCAAAGATTGCTTTATATATTGACAAAAAGAAATGCATATCCTTTTGGTCGAGCTCAAAAAAGGGAGTTAATTCATCAGAAGTCACTAAAACTATTTATGCTGTTTACGGGGAAAATGTAATTTGGGAGAGTACAGTACGGAAATGGTTTTCTCAATTTCAAAAGGGCTATTTTGACATCAACGATTCTCAACATCCAGAAAGACTATCCGACTTCTATGACGATCGCCTGAACGTTTCAATTCATGATCATTCACGTCAATCAACTCAAAAATTGGCCATTATAATGAACTGATCTTAATATGAACACTTGCATTCCGTGTGCGAAGTTCAAAAACAGGGTGTTCGAGCGTCGCATATTTTGAGCAAAAGTACACAAGAAACAGCGTCACAACATCGACAGTTTTTGTCCCACATTGTTAATTATGACGAAAAATTGTGCCTTCATGTTAACATCAAAAATAGAAATGAATAGCTTAGCCCTAACAAAAAAACAGCATCGCGAGCAAAAGTTGGTGCCCATTGGCGTAAGCCGATCTACATTTGGTGGAACAAAAGAAAGCGTCGTCCGCTATGATATACTCGTTCCTCCGAGAAATGTAACCATCACTTCTGAGATTTACTGTCGATTACTCCGTCGATTTGAGACAGCGATTCAGAAACGTAATGTCAACACCTAAAAAGGTAAAAAAGCGTTAAGGTTAAGAAAGCAAAGGACTGTCAGGAAAAAATTCTTTCAGGGACTCTACGAAACAATATTCAACAGATTCTTTGAGTGCTTCGACAGATATAAAACATTTTTTCCAAAAATACCTTACTGGGTTTTTGCGAAGTTAGATGCTGGAGCATAAGGTGGGTGCTTCAAATTTATGTGGCAACAGTCATTAATTATCTATTAGACTTTGTTTGCTTTATGAACCCGTGTTTCTGTTTAGTGAAAAAGTCCTAGTGGTCCTAGTGCTTCTGGGCTTCCGGGCTGGAACCGCGTCACTTGTATATCTACCGATATAGAGATAGCAGACATGGTAAACATTTCAACAGAACGCGTACACCACATTTTAACGAAAGAATTGGGCCTTTCCAAGCTTTCGGCAAGATGGGTGCCACGATTGCTTACGACTGATCAAAAGTTCACTCGTTTGCGCATTTTCAATGAGTGTTTGGACCTTTATAAGCGGAATCCGGTTGATTTTTGTAGGCGATTTGTTACTTGCGATGAAACTTAGATACACTACAGTACACCCGAAACTAAACAACAGTCGAAACAATGGTTCGAACGTGGTTCTGCACCTCCAAGAAAAGCGAAAACCACTTTATCGGCAAACAAGGTGATGGCATCAATTTTTTGGGATTCAAAGGGCATTTTGATTACCTTCAGAAAGGCGCCACAATAAACGGAAGAACGTCTACAAAAATTAAATGTTGAGATTCGTGCTAAACGGCCAGGAATGGCAAAGAAAAAGATTCTGTTTCACCGAGACAACGCTCCCTCGCATACCAGCACAGTTGCGATGTCCAAAATCCACAAGTTGTATTTCCAATTAGTACCGCATGCGCCTTATTCGCCGGATCTAGCCCCTTCCGACTTCCACCTTTTTCCAAAATTGAAAACGGCACTAGGTGGAAAGAAATTTTCGTCTAACGACGAGCTTATCATCTTCGTAAATGAGTAATTTGCAAGCCTTCCAGAATCGCGTTTTAGAGATGGCATAGGGGCATTGGAGCACCGTTGGAATAAATGTATTGCTCTTTTAGGAGAATATATTGAAAAATAAAAATTATTTTGTATTTAAAAAATTCGTTTTTCTTTTTCATTCTCACTACTTGTCAAACTACCCTCGTAAAAACTATTAAAAGCATTAAAAAAAAATGAGTTCGTAATTAAATAATATTCATGTTTGAAAGTGCAATATTATATTTGTCTCTTAACATATATATGTAACCACAATATTTTCCTTTTAAATATTTTTACAGTCACGTAAATAGCCTTTTAAATGTTCGTTAATGTCCAAGAATGCGCCGGCAATGTGTATATAAACTACCTCCATTATACCTTATGTTATAATATTTTGAAAAAATAAATCCTTAAACACAGAAGTTAAAAATATTAACTGAAAAATAGGGACAAATAATAACCTTAATTTGCATATTATACCTGGTTCTCCTATATAGGTGCCATATCGTCTACTTATACATCATTTGAGACTATTTACAACGTCCGTTCTCCTTCTTCTTTCAATTTAATGCAAAAATACATTCATCTTTATCACAGGGATTAGCTTTTGGGGGCATATTACACACCAATAAAATACATCCGGTTTTTTTACACATTTCACACCTGTACAGGTAACTTTTAGACTTCTTTTATGATTATTCTATTTAACTTCAGGCATAATCTTACTTTTGAGCCTTTTGTGGCCCTACGAAATTTATTTTAATGGTTTTTCATTGTGCAGAACTTGACTTTAATATACTAATATGCTGTGAATGTCTTCAACTATTATATTATAATACTATATTCAAAATTAAAAAAGAACATTACTTAAAATGAGAACATGTTGATTTGATTAAAATCACATTGCAATTTCAGAAAATAAAGGTTTTTATTCAAATAACAATGGTCAGCCTCAAACTACCAAGTTTATTTCGAATATTCCTTTGAAAAATAAGATTTTAAAGTAATGTATACTTAACTATACTACTTAATTGAATCGTTTTACACGCGAAGAGTGCGAAATATGTGAAATATTACGTATTACGAAGTTATGTAATTTTGATGGAACCTGTGGTTGATTAACTTAATCACTGAAGGTTGATATATAACCCCTTTCCACATTAATTTTCGTATTCTGTATACGTATTTCAACAACTAAGTTGTCATCATCTGCAGATAATTAAACAGTGTCGCACCTGGAAAACTACGGTAAAAGCCTGTATGAAACAAATTCCGTACACTATCTGTACCGTCGAAAGCCAAAACGCATACTGTATGTACACAGTGTGCGTTTTATGACTACAGTGTGCGTATACGTCAAACAAAACGATCCATAGGAACCCAATATGAAAAACATATGGCGCGCATCAAATTCAATCGACCTGAGAAATCTAGTTTAGCAAAGCGCGTGTTAGAGAATAATCACAACGTAACCGCGTATTGTTTATATTTGGTTAAGAATGTATAAAATTGCCGTGAATGAGATATCTATGAGCGCATATGTATTTCAAAAAACAGAAAGCATGTGTTAAAAGCCGATGGAGGTCCAATCCCTTAGTCATTTCTGTTTCAGTTGATTGATAAGTAATATACGACCGACGAAAAGATTCGCATATGCAAGCAGGTACCTTAAGTAAATTTTTAGTTTAGGACTAGAATATAATTTAGATTTTACGAATCTACAATGTGTGTTTGGTTTTAGACAGTGTAAATCTTGTACGAACTTTATCTCTGTGAGGGTCTTGCCGTGGTTCCAGGTGCGACAGCGTGATTAATTATATGCTGATGGTGACAATTCAGTTATCCAAATAAGTATACAGAATACTAAAATTACTGTGGAAAGGGATTATATTAACCTTAATTGATTAAGTTTTTCACAGATTCCGCATACATTTACACAAGTTTAGGCTCGGATTGTACGCGACTGATACTGCGGTGCTATTATATATCATAACATGTATCGCCATAGGAAGGAATTTAATTATGATCATTACTTTTAATATCTGTATTTATCTATATTTGTCTTCGTATTTAAATGCAGATGAAATTAAGCTCTTTTTAGATCGTGTATTCATAAATCTTCTGACGATTGAGTAGATGTAAAAAATAATAGGCTTTTCGCGTTAATATATGATACATGTATACTTGGATTGAAGTTAAGTTCTTAAGGATTTTCATGGAGTTGTTTGGGAATTGCTTTAGTAGTAAAAATTATAATTGGTATAATTTTAACGTCTTTCTGACGCCATAGTTGCTGTATCTCTCCTGCTAAAGGGCATTTATTGCGTTTCTCTGTATACTTTTGCTAATTATTATAAGTTAATATAATGTCACTATTTGCGATATTCTATATAATTTACATGTACAATAAAAATAAAGAAAACTTTTGAGTTAATCCCTGTATATAGTGCTTCCTCTTTCATTAATATATTCGGTTGATTATAGAGCCTGATACACGCTTATATAAACATTTTTAATGACCTGCAAGGTTGTATTAAGAAGAAGAAATCACTTTGTATTTCTTAATGAAATAAATTGGCAAAGGGTTTTTATATTCGTACAAATAGAATACAAATTAAAAGGCCAAAAAAAACAGCGGACGAAACTTATAAATCACATTTCCTAGTAGAAACCAATTTTGTTTCTCCCATTCACAGATAATAACAACAACGATAACAAAACGTTAAAAATGAAACCATAATGGTTCGCCGTTGTCATTAAAAAGGCTACAACTTAGTTGGTGTTTAATAATAGATCGTTTTGTAAAAAGGACCGCTCCGCCACTATACTACCGAAATACGAATTACAAAGGTACCAGGGAATGTTAAATCATCATTAAATAGTATTCACCGACTATTTAGCCTAAGGACACTTGTACAACATGTGTTGGCTGCGGTATTCTAACACTAAAGTCATTTTACTAAGGGATACCGTATAATTAGAACCTACGACTTTCTAAAATATGGATTTACTAAAATAACGATATTATATTAACGTATATAGTTGTTTAATTACCTATATCATTTATTACTTATTATATCTATAATATATACGAGGGTAGCCGTTTATATTTCGGGAATTGGCAATACTGTTAGTGTTGCCTCCGATCTGATGATTGCATCGTGAAGTTTATCATTTTTGACAATATATTTACCCTGACAGTTTTATTATCCGATCGCTATTTCTATTGTTCACAGTAACTTGAAAATTTTATGTCAGCGAAAAAATGGAATTAATTCGCGAACATTTTCGTGCAATTATTTTTCATAACTTTCGGCGTGGATTATCTCGAAAAGAATGCATCGACGAGCTGAATTCTCCGAACGGAACACCAATTTTGATCAAACGATTTTATGATTGGCACGTATTGCGCTATATCCGTTCATGGAGATTTGGCAAAACAGACTGAATAAATGACAGTCAATTCGACAGATGTAGCTTCAACAATATGGCCGCTATCAACTGTCAAAGTTCAGAAATCCCTATTGGAAGACCTGTTAGATGAAAAAATCTAGGCTTTGCAGAAGAACAATCTGAAAAAAGAAATGGAATTTTTGAAAACGATATTATTTACAGACGAAAGTAAATCAAATATATCTGGAGCTGGAAATAGAAATGGAATTTTTTAAAACGATATTATTGACAAATGAAAGTAAATAAAATATATCTGGAGCTGGAAATAGAAATGGAATTTTTGAAAACGATATTATTTACAGATGAAAGTAAATAAAATATATCTGGACCTGAAAAAAGAAATAGAATTTTGGAAAACGAGACGAGTTGACGAACAGACGATACTATAATGTGTTGTGCCAACAGTTAAACACGGTGGAGGTTCAGTTCTTGTTCTTTTAATTGCCTTGGAGATTTGCATAGAATTGATGGACTTCCAAGAGAAGAAGGATATTTGAAAATTTTAAAGGAACACGCAATTCCGTCCAGAATTAAATTAATAGGAGAAGGTTTTTATTTCCAACAAGATAATGAACCCAAACATAGTGCTAAACCTTGTAAAGACTATGTGAAACGAAAAAAAGAAGAAGGACCTGTTGTAAATATGGTTTGGCCCGCACAATCGCCCAATATGAATCCTATCGAGTTGCTGGGCAATGAACTAGACAAAAAAGTGAAAGAACACTGTCCAAAATCGCAACAACTGTGGGAACACCTTACAAATGCTTGGAACAATATTTCAGTTGAAACTCTTCAAAAACTTCTACCCAAAAGACTACCCAAAATTCGTAAGGAAGTTATTAAGTTTAAAGGTGGATATTTTAACGAAAGTCACTTAAAATAAAAAGTGCCAATTTTTCTTCGTAGAACTAATGATATTATTTTTTTTATGAGAATATATAAAGGATGATTCAAATTGCGCGTTTTTTTTAAGAATAAACAAAATATAGATGGCGCACTGAATTTGTTTTGGAATGTGGGCATTTAAAAAGTGTGATGTATGACATTTATAAAAATGGCTTCGTACACGGTACAACAACACGTTCAAATTGTTGAATTATTTTATGAAAATCAGCGTTCTGTGAAAAGAGTTTTTAGAAAATAACGTAAATTTTATGGTTTACATAATCGTCCATCTGAAAGCACTATTGGTCGAATTATTAAAAAATTTCAAGAGACCGGTTCCGTGGGAGATCAAAAAAGTGAAAAATACAGTCGTAGTGGTCGTTCACAAGAAAATATTGATTTGGTTCGTGAAAGTGTTGCTGAAGATCCTGAAATGTCCATTAGACGACGTTCATAACAACTTGGACTTAGTGGATCAACAACATGGAGTATTTTACACAAGGATTTAGCTCTGAAGGCATATAAAGTTCAAATAACACAGGAACTGAAGCCGTTAGATCATTTAAAACGTCGTTCATTTGTCAATTTCATCAATGAACATCCAGCTGATTTTTCTCAAAAAATAATGTTTTCCAATGAAGCGCATATTGAACTTGGTGGCTATGTTAATAAAGAAAATTGCCGTATCTGGGGTGAGGAAAATTCACGAATTATTCATGAGAAACCAATGCATCCTAAACGACTTACTGTTTGGTGTGCAGTATGATCAGGTGGTGTAATTGGACCTTACTTCTTTGAAAATGCTGCTGGTGAAGCTGTAACTGTCAATGGTGATCGATATCGTCGGATGATAACCGAATCTTTGTGGCCTGAATTAATGAATATTGATCTAGACGATATGTGGTTTCAACAGGATGGCACTACACCTCACTTTGCACACGAATCAATTGATTTATTGACAGAAAAGTTTCCTGGACGTGTAATCTCAAGAAACGATGATGTTGACTGGCCACCAAGATCATGTGATTTGACACCGTTAGACTACTTTCTTTGGGGTTATGTGAAAAGTCATGTTTATAAAAACAATCCACAATCAATTCCTGCTTTGAAAGATGAAATGATTGGTGTCATTGGTGAGATAGAGCCTCAATTATGTCAATATATCATTGAAAATTTTAACAAAAGAGTGGTCGTCTGTGGAGCTGCAAAAGGAGGCCATTTGGCAGATATTATATTTCGCATATAAATGTCATAACTGATACTTCAATTACCAATAAAAAGTTTTTGAAAGCGAATGCAAATTATGTGTTTTACTTAGTCTTTAAAAAAACCGCGAAATATGAAACAGCCTTTAGTTTATTTTTATATTAATTACATTTTTATTCGTATATATATTTTTTTACCAAAAGTGTACCATTTTTCTTTTTACCTATAGTCTCGCCTCTCTCATTTATGGCCGGTAGTGTATATTCTTTATATTTTAATAAACTTATATTAGCGAATCTACGTAGACTGTTGTGTCAAACTGTATATAAAATCTTCATGTATATATCCACGCATTAAATCTCATTTGTGTGACATAATTATTTATACAAGTATAATGAAGGAGGAAAAGTGCAGGTGACGTAATTTTATAGAACCATGTGGGATTAGGTAGAAGAAGAAGGACGGATAACATACATAAGCAGTATGTCGCTAGGAACCACTGGATAAAATGAAAAAGTAATTTTCTTGGAAGAAAATTCATGGCAGGATTCAAACAATGATTTCTGCATTAGCAAACGAGTTAGCGCTTACTGCCTCATGAACATCTTTCCCCATATGCGCCGCCCGTCACGGGGGGTTCTTATACTGGATCCGACTAACATCGTAAATCAAATAGAATTAAATATTAAAAACGGTAAAACTTTTGCTCCCGCATTCTAAATTTAAAATGGATGTAAAGTAGATAATACGAATTTTAGAAAATTAGACCATTCATTTCGTAAAGGAAAAGAAATTTAAATTAATAGTGCCGGCACATGTGTTTGTCATTTCAACATTTCAGCATTCGATTTCCATAATTTCCGAGTGTTTCTTTCTAACGCAAGGAATTGAACGGATACCGGTACTCCCTAATGGCGTTAATAATCTTTTCAATCTCAATCAACTTTTTCAAGCTTACCTTTTAAATTAGTTTGTGATTACAGTCTTTAATTAAATTTTTTAATCATCGATAAAATCGCAGCCACATCGGGCGAGGCTGTAATTGGAATGTCATTAACCTTGATACTTCCCAAGCAACATCCCATAGTTTCGACCCTGTGTCTGCTTTAATTTACTGTCGAGCTTTAATTGTATGGAACACTGTTACTTAATAGTGCAGTGATAATGGTTGAAATAAAAATCGAGCGGCGAATTAACCCAAAATTCCTCGTCGAATTAAAAAAATCGCCAACAGAATACAAATGTTGAAGGAGGTGTTTGGTGATAATTTTATATCACGTGCGAGAGTTTTCGAATGGCTCAAACGGTTTTCTGAAGGTAGGGAAGAGATCGAAGATGATGAACGTCCTGGTCGACCTGTGACTGCAAAAATTGAAAGAAACGTTCAGAAAATTAATAAAATTGTGCGGAAAGACCGAAGTCTGAGCATTCGGATGATTGTCGATATGGTAAACATTAACAAAGAAACAGTAAGACACATTTTGCATGACGAATTAAACATGACAAAAGTTTGTGCTAAAATGGTGCCGAAAAACCTCACTCAGGAACAAAAAACAATCGGATGAACATTTGCTCTGACATCATGGATTGACTCATAGAAGAACCAGACTTGCTCACAAAAATCATCACATGTGATGAAACTTGGGTTCGGAAGACGTCAATCGATGCACTGGATCGAAATTAAAGGCAATGCTGATCGTTTTTTCGATATCAAGAGTGATGACTGGCTCATAACTGACTAGGCGTCTGAGGGTCAAACCGTTAGTCAGAAATACTACAAAGAAGTCCTAATTAAGCTGAGGAAAAGAGTAAGGAAGAAAAGATAGGATTTGTGTAAGAACGACTCGTGAATTCTGCACCAGGACAACGCACCAACTCACAATGCCCCATCTGTGAAGCAGTTTTTAGCGGACAAGCGCATTGCTGTGTTTGGTCATCCTCCGTATTTGCCGATCTCGCACCATGTGACTTCTACCTGTTCCCAAAAATGAAAAGTGCATTATAGAGAACACATTCTCAGTCTGTTAAACATGTAAAAGCAAAAATTGCAGAGTCATTGAAAAGACTGACAGCTGATGAATTACAGCATTGTTTTGAACAATGAAAGACACGTATACAGGTGTGTATAAATAGAGGAGGGGAGCATGTTGAAAAGGGCAAAAGTTAAATATAAGTTTATTTGCAATAAATTCTTTTCTCACACCAGTCTCGTTATTTAATTGCCACACCTCGTATACTTTACTTGTTTCTCTACGTCAACAGAGAAATGCTTATTTTCAAGATTAATAATTGAAACAGAAATGTATAAGAATTTGCATGAATGCAAATTAATTCTATATATTATAAAATCATCGATAAATTAATAAAAATGATATGACAAAATACGAATTTTATTAAAGTCAAATGAAAATAATAATAATAATAATAATTAACGTAAATATCACTGGTTTGAAGACAATGTTGTAGCCTTTGTAGAATTGAATTTAGAACACGTTGCAACATATCTAGGGTAATTAATTGTATTATGGCGTTCATTCAGTTCAAAATTTCTTGTTTATTGTCTAGAGGCGTTGCATAAACTTTTTCCTTCAAAAAGCATTTACGTATTCATTTGCAATTAGGTCCTACAATTTGAAGGCTAAAGATGTTTGACCAAACATTCACAGAAAACTTCAGCGGACAAATTCTCGAATATCTTTGGAATTTTTACAATAAAACAACATCCTATAGTCATTTTTGGAAGACCTAATATTAAGATTCAACTTTTTTATGATCTTCAAGTTTTTGGTTGGATGTTTTTTTGATTTATCCAAATTAGATTCATCCAAAATAATAATTAATAATCTTTTGTTATCAGTAACTTTTTATTTGATAGTAATCTATGACAAAATCCTTCCCGCCTGTGTGATAAGTCTAATAAAGAACCTCTATCCATACATAAGTATTCGGATTCTTCAAATCTTTTTGTTTTGCACCTTTTGCACCAAATTTCTGTCCACCAAAATTTTCGTGTATTTATTAATCTGTGTTTTTGGTGACTTCTTTCCGAATTAAATTAACAATGCATTAACGAAGTACCTGCTTGCCTTAAACCCACTATAATTTCGAATTCT
This sequence comes from Dermolepida albohirtum, assembly GCA_031893035.1. Lineage (NCBI taxonomy): Eukaryota > Metazoa > Arthropoda > Insecta > Coleoptera > Scarabaeidae > Dermolepida > Dermolepida albohirtum. The sequence continues at coordinate 14,054 of JAVIWB010004870.1, read as the reverse complement.
TTTGTTTCTTCTCCGTCCACCTTAACCTTATAACTAGTATTGCCAATATGCTGCTGTAATAGTTGTATTGAAGATTTTTAGAAATGGTGTTGTTTTGGTTGATCATAAATTTCTTTTAGATAATGTCAGAAATTATATTTTTTCCTGACTTTCAGATTGATAAGTGGAGCATTTTCTCACTACTTACATTAAATATTTATGACTTCTTTTGCCGATGTACTTGATGACATTATATTAGGTGCGCAACTATGTTCTCGCTGTTTTTCAAGAGATGGCTCCACTAGTAAGTGCTGGTCGATTGTGACATAACCAAAACGTCATGAACCAAGCTTAAACATATGGTAAACAAACCGCTTTGACACATTAGTGATTTTGTTTTTGCGTCATATACTTTTGATTATGTGAAAATATCTGATTTTGTGCCAAATAATCGTCATTTGCGGGAAGTGTTGCTTTTCTTCTTTCATTCGAAGACTCCAACTCCAAAAAGTTTACGAAGGTTTTGCTGTGTATTTGGTGGGACCAGAGCGGTGTTCTTTATTATGAGCTGTTGAAACCGAACGAAACCGTCACTAGGGAACGGTATCGAACTCAATTGATGCGATTGAGCCGAGCACTGCGCGAAAAACGAATACAATACGAGCAGAGGCACGAAAAAGTGATTCTACAGCATGACAACGCTCGGCCTCAGGTTGCCAAACCCGTTAAAACTTACTTAGAAACGCTCAAATGAGAGGTCCTATCCCACCCGCCATATTCCCCAGATATTGCACCGTCCGGTTATTACTGGTTCCGTTCGATGGCACATGGTCTGGCTAATCAGCAGTTCCGCTCATATGAAGACATCTCAAAATGGCTTGATTCGTGGATAGCCTCAAAACACGAACACTTCTACCGTGGACGGTATTCGAGCTCTGCCAGAAAGATGGGAAAAAGTTGTCGCTAGCGATGGGCAATATTTTGAATGATTCATTTGTAAATATTTTTTCACAATAAAGTTGCATTTTCATCAAGAAAACAGCGAGAACTTAGTTGCGCATCTAATATTAAAAATTTTTTTCTTCTAATGGTATAAAGCAACGACAAAACGATGGCATCAAAGGAAGATCCCAACACATAAAAACTGTTAATCAATATTTACAACAATTGTTAAATTTATTAACGTATTTAGTACATAAACAAAATGTTCAAAATTCTTCTCAAACACAAAATGACTATGTTCACATGCCATATATTTTTTTATTAAAATAAATATAATAATTTCATTTTTCTACCGAAGATGATTGCCACGTAGTCAACATTTTAAAACATAAAGGAAATAAACATATGAAAAACTATGTCAAAAGTACTTTGTAATTACTTTATCAGAATTTATACTTTTCTTGCACAACTCTGTATATAAATCATCTAATTTAATCAAAAATTCATGAATTTTATTTGCTGCGTCGACCCTAACAAATAAGTTAAAGCAATATTTATATTTGAAAAGATATTACCAGTAATAATTGTATATTGACTTTTGTGTAAGGCAGAAAGAAAAAAAACAAAGTATTATTGCATACATTTGTAATGATGCCCCATAAAAATTCAAATTTTTATACATTGTTTTGCTTTGTGGAAAGACAGTAAAAACAATAATACCTAAAATATTGGAACGACGTTATGTATTAAGGAGAGAAAAATGGACACAATTGAATTTGATTATTTTTTATAACAACTTTGTTATTTTACCTACCTAATGCTTTTAATAGGATTCAATGTATATAAATACATTATATAATTTCTACAATATTATTGTAAATTTATTAAATTAGTGCATATGGAGTATTGGAGCAATAATTAAAATGCAATAAAATTTTAAAAAATTATATTAAAAGTTTGGTACTTCATCTACTTCTGCTCCTAATAAAAATATCCCTACTTTAATTTAAAATCAATCTTGTGATTGATGAGTTTTCTATATTCATCATAACTTGAAATACGAAATCAAACTTCTACTGAATCAATAAAGAATGAATTTCGTTTGAACGCTTTTACTTATTTAACATTTCTAACGTATAACATCCGCTATTTTGATTATGCTTTATCGTAACAGTTTGATATCCTTAGTTGCCTAAGTTAAAATTGATTACAGGTCTAATCTTATGAAAAACATATTCGTAACGAAAATTGAAATTATATAGACTAAAATAATAAATAACATAAATGCAATTCCGTTACAAAAAGGCGTATCTGATATTCAAATAATTTCAACTTTACCACGGTTTCGATGGTTCCTATTCCTAATTCTTCAAACTAACACTATACTGCACTTAATCTTATTGTTCTTTTTTGTATTTAGAAAGTTCCAAACCGAAAAAATTTTATAATTTCGAAAATCAAATTTTCTACCGCGGTGACATAAACACAATACGTGATACTATCAGTACTCGTTAGATGTCGCAAAGTGGTCAAATTTTATTGTTGCCTTATTTAATTTTTGAAACGAAAATGTTATGAGTGTAACTACATAAATTGCATTTAGATATATGGGACTAACATAAATCGTAAAGTTAAAATTTTAATTTTTGAAAAACTTATTATGTGTTTGTTACTCTTCCCTCCTATAGATGGCGCCTTTGCAAGAAATTTTAAAATTTTCAAAAAAGTACGAATTATTTGAAATACAATCAAATAAATACTTGTTTACCCACTAATGTAACTAACTCTAATACTGTATTTCTTTAAAAAGACTGAGCCTTCAATTTAGAATATTAACAAAATTACAAATAAAATAAAAAAGATCATTGAAAACTCTTTCTATTTGTGCTAATTAAACTTTGTTTACACATTATATAGTCGCATATCGAAATAATCAACTACACGTTAGATGTCGCAAAATAATCAAAACTATTCTTGCTACATTTTATTTTAGAAATGAAACGTATTAACAATATTATTACATTATTATTATATTTAGATACACGTTCGTTACACGAATGTTAAAATTTTAATTTTTCAAGAATTTATAGCCCACTTGTTATTCATTCTTTCTATAGATGTAGCCACTGCAGAGAATTCGAAAATTTTTAAAAAAATTTACAAATTATTTGAAATATAATTGAATAAAATTTGTTAATCTGCAAATATAACTACCTCTAATATTACATTTCTTTAAAAAGGTTGAGCTTTCAGTTTATATTATTTAAAAAATTTCAGATTTCAATAAAAAAGGGACATTGAAAACTTTGTGTATACGTAAATGCATTTTACTACCACTAGAATTGTATTTTCTCAAAAATATCTAATTTTAAATTTAAAATAATGGCAAAACTTCAAATAAAATAGAAAAAGAGATATTTGAACCTTTTTCAAAGATTTATGCTTTTTCTAAATTTGGTCTCTGGATTGACAAATGCATCACATAATAATCTACTACACGCAAAATATAGTCTTCCTACATTTTATTTTTCAAATAAAACCCATTAACAATATTATTACAAATACTATATTTAGACACACTCAAATGCTGAAATTAAAACGTTAGCTTTGAAAAATGTATTGTATCATTGCTCCTTCTCTCTGTAGATGTCACAACCGGAAAGAATTTGAAAATTTTCAAAAAAAGTACAATATGATCAAATAAATTTTTAAATTACTCTGTAAATGTAATTTATTATTTCTAATTTTGTATTTCTTTGTTCAGTTTTGAATTTAAAATATTCAGAAAATTTCAAATTAAAATTAAAATAAGGCAAATTTTGATGGAGACGGTGGTTAAAAAAAAGATAAATAAAACCCCTTTCTACATCTATGTTTCTATTCTGTATACGTATTTTAACAACTAAGTCATCATCAGCAGATAATCAATGATAATAACTTAGTTGTCGAAATACATATACAGAATACGAACATTCATATGTAAAGCGTTTTTTCTTTACTGTTTTTGATTAACTTACTATTTCTAATTAGCTCTACTTATATAAAATCTTAAGCTACATTATATCTTTAAATTATCATTTATAAAACATGATTTTTCAGTTACCTTGAAAGCCTTAAAAATTAATTTGTGAAGATCATTTAATTTATCAATTGTGTAAACAATTTTATTTTATAAAGTGTAGTTACTAAAAACACAAATAAAGCACAATTAATTAGAATAGATATCTGTTTTATAGCATTTTGATTATTATGCTACTTCAATAATCAATCAAGAGATATTAGTATTCATTATATGTTGATCTATTTCATTTACTTTTTCCATGTATTTATCATAGTTTAATAAAAGGATAAGGTTTACTATTTTCTGCAATTGGTAATATATTACCCTCGTCTAAAACAAAAATAATAAATATCTTTACTTTTTTCATGTATTTATCATAGTTTAATATAAAGATGAGGTTTACTATTTTCTGCAATTGGCAATATATTATCCTTGTCTAAAAGAAAAATAAATATCTGTGAAAGCATGGACATTTCATGCCGAATTACCAACATCTTCAGCTTCTTTACTTTGAGGCAACCGATGACACAATATATCAAAACGAATTAATGATCCCAAACTGTGACCGGCTAAAAACACGCCACCATTAAATGTGGGATTTCTTTGCTTAAATAAATCATATATTCTATTTAATTCGTTTCCAACACTTGATATTATAGTTTGTCCATAAATGGCGCTCGTATAAAACAATATGTCCAATAAAATATCATTTGTAAATTCCCGCAATTTTGGAATACTGTCCAGAGTTAAGCTTTTCAATTTATTATCTATATCAGTATCCCCAGAGTGGACTTTTTCATGCCAACTTATAGGCAAAACTTCATCTCTGTGATCTACTTCATTTACTTTTTCCAAGTATTTATCATAGTTAAATAATCAGGTAGTTTTACAACCAATAGTAGAATTTTCTTATACTTTTAAAAAGTTTCTATAGGGACACCACGAATAGTAAATATCTTTCTATGTTGTTCTTAGAAAAATATCTGTTATTTTCCTTTCTAATAATTTTCACGTTTCTTATAGTACTAGATACTAGTATTTTGTTTTCTAATAACACTTAAATGATATACATCTGTCCAGCAAGTTCCTCACTTCCTTCTGGTTTGCGGTATCTAGTGATAAGTAGCTGAAGTTTAATATAACAGCAACAGTCAACTGCAAATATTCATGTGATTGAGTCAAATACTATAATTTTGGGGCGAATAATGGAGTTCTGAAGGTACTTAAATATCCTAGATTGAAAGAATGATGAAGAGAATGAATTTAATTTTAAAATTGATAACACGGATACGAAAACATGGAAGTCAATAAACATTATAGCGTTGAAAGTTTAAATATGTGTATGTAAATAATTTAAGCTAGTTTTCATTAACGCACAAAGTGTATAAGATTGATTAAATACTTGCAATATCAAGATGTGTTACTACACGGTAAAAATGCTGTTTAAAATGGTAAGTGCTTATTTACATTTATTGCTTACTCCTTCACTTTTTCGAAGCACATGTTACTGACCAACTCTACTACTCCAAGAAGTAAACAAGCATTGTGGTTAAAAGAAACACGTAAATGTGTAATTTTATTTATTTGAATAGAAACAATAACAATATTATTTAAATTATAAAACTCGAAAGCCTGTGAATTAGAAAATAATATTTCCCTTATGTTACATATTTCAATAATTAAAACTTAGATATTTCATTTTACAAAAATACAAACAATTTTCTTATTCACAGCCAATTTTCATGTTAAATTACTTTCAATAATAATATTTACATGAAAAAAAAAGCACTAAACGTACAAATAAATACTAGAAAATGGATAGCCTAATCAGCAACGAATTTTAAGAAATACAGGACGTAACAAATAAGATTTTACAATACATCTCCAATGCTTTGAAAGTTTAATGCTTTTGTTGAAAAAACATACAATATTTTGATACATCCTGTGATTATATTTTATAGTGACAATCAAAATTCTTTTACAAATCCAGATAATGGAGGAGGTCCTACGTTATCCTCACGTTTCATTGGCATTGTTGGATCCATGCCTATTTTGGACTGGGAACTTGAAGCAATATTATCTGGTGTTCGGGAAGCTGAAGGAGGCCTTTCTATAGTCATGGTTTGTTGTGGAATTTGACAATCTGGCGCAATATCTAATAAATTATAAATTTCTTTCAAAATTAACAACACCGTATCCTCAGATTCCCTAAAACGAATACACATTTTACATATGCAACTTAAGTATTGATCGTAATATTGTACCAATAACAAACATGACTGGTAAGAGCGAATATATATTCATTAAAAAATTCCACTGGTGCTTCTTGTAGTACATAGTCAATTCTTCTTCCATTATTTAGTAGTCCCAAATCTAGTCCGGCGCATTCAGAAACTTTCTGATCGTCTGTTTCTTTTTGATTTGAATGTTTGCTCGCGAACTGTTCCAAAACCTTATCAACTTCTTCAGCTATAGCCGGTTGCATGGGGGGTTTACTATTGGACCAACCCAGTAAAGAATTCCAAGTATTCTTCATAGAATCGACCAATTTTTGTTTCAAATCTGACCCGACTTTGGCCATAGTTTCCTTAAGTTCTAAAATTAATAGAGAAATTTCGTTTAATATTCAAATATGTTTCTAACGAAATTTACAACAAACCTAAATGCATTCTCTTTCTTCCTTTATGGTGCGGAATTAGAACTGGTTTGACTTTAGCTAACTGTGGATTTATCAGTGTTTCTATTCTATAAGCTACGGGATCGTATGGATGGAATATATTAAAAAATCCCGGACATGTAGGAAAAGCAAAACGTTCCCCTAAATTATCAAGGCCTCTAATTGTAACAAACATACCTACAATTAAATCAAACGAAATTTTAATGAACAAATACGTATTTTATATATTACCTATTGGTGAACCAAGGGCGAAAAACGCAGAAGGTTGAAAACTTAAGTGGGGATAATTTATTTGGGCTTGCCCCGTTCCAACTGATCCCATCATATAACTAATTCTCCGACTCATTTTTCTATTCAAAGGATGAGGTTTACTATTTTCTGCAATTGGTAATATATTATCCTCCTCTAAAAGAAAAATAAATATGTGTGAAAGCATTCAGAGGACATTTGATGCCCAATTACCAACATCTTCAGCTTCTTTACTTTGAGGCAACTGATGACACAATATATCAAAAAGAATTAACGATCCCAAACTGTGACCGGCTAAAGACACGCCACCATTAAATGTGGGATTTCTTTGCTTAAATAAATCATATATTCTATTTAATTCGTTTCCAACACTTGATATTATAGTTTGTCCATAAATGGGGCTTGTATAAAACAATATGTCCAGTAAAGTATCATTTGTAAATTCCCGCAATTTTGGAATACTGTCCAGGGTTATACTTTTCAACTTATTATCTATACCAGTATCCTCAGAGTGGAGTTTTTCATGCCAACTTATAGGCAAAACTTCAACTCTGTGAACAATTTTTTTAGCGCTGGAAGAACGATAATGTGTTCTTACTAATTGTAAGGCAACATTTCTAAAATCATCAACTAAAAGAAGAGTAGGATATAGTTATTATCGGTAAAACTAGAAATTAAAAGGAAATATTACCAACTACTTCAATTGGTCTAAATTTTAAATCACAACCAGCACCAATACCATGAACCATGAACAATAGGTGGTCGATAGTTTCGGATTCTCCTTCATCAATATAGTATTCACCAACGCCTCTTTTAATAACACCTGGTCTATTTTGATTGTCCTATTTATATTAAATAACAAATCAAAATTAGTGATGAGACTTATTTTCAAAAGTTACCGTTAGATTTTCAGGTCTATTCACAAGTTGAGATGGAGAAAATGAAACCAGAACGTCGGCAGAATGAAATATAACAGTTTCTCCAGTGGGTAGATTAATTTGTTTACGCCACAGGTTTGATTCTATAGCAGATTTGTATTCTTCTTCCAATTGCGTTGCTATATTTTCATCAAAAGGCACGTACTTGCCATCTATCGGGCCTTTATAAAACCAGGAACATCTTCTAACCTCCGACGGTTTATCATTCCAGTAAACAGAATTCCGTTGCCTTCTCAAAATGTTAACATCATATCGGCCACCATCCGTCGGTATATTCTTTTCAGGAGTTAAATCATCTTCAGTAAGAGAAAAAGACTTAAAATAGTAACACTTAAAGATAACGAATTCTTACGTGAGGTAAAATTGCATTCAAGATTTAAAGAATCATTTTTTGAAAAGGGCTCCCACGTTATACGACCCTCTATTTCCCTCTTGTAAAACCAATGATGGTGAACAGGTCTATACGATGTGCTAATACCCTAAAATTATAGTATAAAGTGAATCGAAAGCAGAAATACGAGCTTTCAATATTACCTGGTTTACTGTTTGTGACGTGCCATCATTACCAAACATTAAATTAGACATTGGCGACATCTGGCCAACATTAGACGCCATTGCTGGCATAATGGGGCTCTGTATTGAACTAGATATAGATAACTCACTAGTCGGAAGTATTATTTGTTCCGATATAGGACTTAAAAACGGAGAGTTTGACCAGGCAGAATTGGTCGATTCAAATATATCTTTAGTGACGGACTTTGGGATGGAAGTTGAACTAAGCTGTTGTGCTGGTACCGAAAATTTTTCGGAAGGTATAGGGGGTTTCTTTATGTCAAATTGATTTATTGGCGGCTGCTGCTGATTAAGATTTGTCAACCCAGGTATTGGTGCATAAACAGGTCTTTTACTCCCAATTCTGCGATACGTATTAACAGGACCTACAGTAATAAAAAAAAGTAAAATCATTAAAACAAAAGTATGCTATACAAACCTGTAGTTGAGGTTTCAGCCGGTACTGGTTTAGAACCTAGTTCCTGTGTAGAAAATAATGGTATTGGAGGTGATGGGGAAGTTGGCGTGTCATATGTAGGATATAAGGGTGCTGTGGAAGGCGTAAATGGTATTTCGGGAAATAGAGGTACCGAAGAAATTGCACTAGCCGACACTTCGTTTGCAGAATATGTCGGTACTGAAGGTGAACTTCGTGATATTGTAGTTGCAATTGGAACAGCTAATGGTGCACTAGGTGGCACTTCACTATTAGAGAAAAAAGGTATTGTGGAAGCCGTGTTCAGTGGTATGTCATTTCTGGAAAATAATGGTACAGATGACGAAGCAGACGATGCTTCACTTGTAAAATACGAAGGTATTGATGATGCAACAGTAACAGATGAACTATTTATATTTGTAGGAAACCAAGAAACCGAAGAACTACTTTGATAAGGATTATCAAAAAAAGAAATTGCACTACTTTGTTCAGGTACTTGATTCCATGTATTTGATTGACTCACAGAAGTTTCGTATGCACTATTTTGTCCGGATATATTCTGTATAGTAGGATTTTCTGCAGTGGTATTACCCGAAATGGTTGATGTATTCGTAGATAATGAAGAGTCTGTAAATTAAAAAATAATATTTTTTAAATAAGTAAAAAGTATGTAATTTTAAAATAAGACTTTTTCACAGACAATTGCGCTACTACACCAGTTCAAATACATTTCAAAGTGAATGTATGTGAAATATTAGGTGAGCCAAAACGCACACTGTGTGCGTTTTGGCTTTCGACGATACAGAACGTGTACGGAATTTGTTTCGTGCGGGTTCTTGCCGTAGTTTTCCAGGTTCGACACTGTTTAATCATCTACTGATAATGACAACTTACAACTTAGTTGTCGAAATACGTATACGGAAAACGAAGATTAATGTGGAAACGGCGTTGTATATCAACCTTAACAGATAAAATTTGTATTTTAACATTACTATACGTAGTTATTACTCGAACAGGGTCAGAGATAAAGTAAACTCAGATATTTCTATAAAGCAATACGGTAGAACCCTCAAGAAGCAGGGGAGTTCTAACATTAACAAACCATTACGACAAATTAGGATGGTAATAAATTAGATAATGACAAAATTCAGTGCACAAAAACAGAAAATTGAAATGAATTATTTGCCAGTACAATTCAAAAATTATTCTAAGAAATTTAAAATTCCCGCAGTGGTCCTAATTCAATGGCCAACGACTGTATAACATAATGAAATCATTTGATCTATTTCTGGCGCTTTTTTAAATAATACATACTTTAAGCAATTCCTATATGTTTTTATATTTTTAACTAAAAAGTAGAGGTTCATACTTATAAAAAACGTAGTATTAGTTAATTGTCTAATCAAGCGAATGAGCTTAGAAACGCCGAAAACTTTAGGCTACAAAGAACAACGTCAACAGCAATGCAGCGTTCATTGTTCTATAAGGGACTTAAATTATATAATGAAATCCCAAATGAGTTAAAAACTCAAAGAAATTATTATATTTTCAAAAGACAATGTGTTAATTTTGTTAAAAACAACTTAATTTGTTAATTTTGTTGAAATCAACTTAAAGTTTTAATTTTAAATTCATAACATTCTACCTTGTTTGTAAAATTTCTTATTATAACGTAAATTGTAAAAGTATTGGGTTGGCAACTAAGTACTTTCGGTTTTTACTGATAAAGAGCGTTGCTTTATTTTTTGTATAACGTATGTTAGTGCTGTACTTTACCGTTTGTCGCGTGATAATAATCACATTGACGTAACTTCAGAAGCAAATAGTGCGTGATTTTTATTAAAGCTATTAGTTGTAGGTTAATTTTAAATGGAGTGCAGAAACGAACATTTTCGACATATTTTACTATTTTATTTCCGTAAAGGAAAGAAAGCTGCTGCGGCTCACAAAAAGATATGTGAAGTTTATGGTGCTAATTGCTTAACAGAGCCCACGTGTCAGAATTGGTATAAAAAATTCCGTTCTGGAGATTTTTCCCTCAAAGATGAGCAACGTTCTGGTCGGCCTACTGAAGTTGATGATGACCAAATCAAAGTCATAATTGAAGAGGATCGTCATATACATAACTGTTCGAAAGGTTGCGGAGAGGCTACATGTTTCGCACACAACAATTGAAAAACATTTAAAATGTCTTAGGCTAGTTAAGAAGCTTGATATTTGGGTACCTCACGAATTGAAAGAAATTCATTTAACGCAAAGAATCAACCTTTGCGATATGCACCTTAGACGAAATAAAACCGACCCTTTCTTAAAAAGAATCATTACTGGTGATGAAAAATGGGTCCTGTACAGTAACATAGTTCGAAAACGATCATGGAGCAAACACGATAAACCAGCTCAAACCACATCGAAAGCTGAATTGCATCCAAAAAAGATCATGCTGTCAGTTTGGTGGGATTACAAAGGTGTTGTTTTTTGAGCTGCTTCCAAGGAACCAAACGATCAATTCTGATGTTTACTGTCAACAATTAATAAAACTGGATGAAGCAATCAAAGAAAAACGGCCAGAATTGTCAAATCGGAAAGGTGTAGTTTTCCACCAAGATAATGCAAGGTCTCACACATCTTTAGCAACTCGTGGGAAACTATTGGAGCTTGGCTGAGAAGTGATGCCACATTCCCCATACAGCCCTGATCTAGCACCATCTGATTACCATTTATTTCGAAGTTTGCAGAATTCTTTGAGTGGTAAAACTTTCACAAATAACGATGACCTTCACTCGCACCCGATTCAGTTTTTTGCTGATAAGGACCGGAAATTTTATGAGCGCGGAATCATGCAGCTGAAAGAAAGATGGCAAAAGGTCATTGAGCAAAATTGAAAATATATAATTGATTAAAAACTATTCTTTGTTTAAAAAAAAAGTGTTTTATTTTATACTACAAAACCGAAAGTACTTAGTTGCCAACCAAATATTTAAAATACTAATAAAGAATCTATCTATCTATCTATCAATTTATTAGTTCAAGTGTTTTAAATTCGTTATAATCGAATTAATAAACAATATACTTACATATAATATTCAAATTTTATTTCTTAAAAAATTGTGGCACTTTATATTTTTATAATATTGTAGTAGATAATTAAAGAATTAAAAAAATTCAAAGAGTAAGTAGATAATGAATCGTTTAAATACAGTAATAAGAATACACACACACAACAGTATCATTCTAAAGTCCACTATTAACGCGTTATTACGATGAGACATAATATCCTATTTTTAAACTTCATGTATAATTAAATTAAATCAAATTAACAATTAATATTGTAATTTGTACTTTCAGAAGTATATTTAATACAAGACTACGAAAAGATAATCTACTTTCTCAAACGAAATCCACGAATATAAATTTTATAAGAAAAGTAAAATATTTTATATTCAGTTTTAATAAACTCTTTTAATATACAGTTGCTGGTCATTGAATTAGGACCAGCTCAATCATACCACATAATACCAAGTAATAAGCCTTAACTGAATAATTAAAAGAAGCCCCAATTTAATATCCATCTACTGTAAACTGCATCCAAAAAAATAATATCCACGTTTCTCAAAAGCTACATACTTTCAAAATACCTTAGTCACTGAAGGTTGATATATAACCCCTTGCCACATTAATTTTCGAATTCTGTATACGTATTTCGACAACTAAGTTGCCATCATCAGCAGATAATTAAAAAGTGTCGCACCTGGTAAACTACGGCGAAAAACACCAGGTGCGACACTTTTTAATTATCTGCTGATGATGACAACTTAGTTGTCGAGATACAAGGCAAGGGGTTATATATGTATCAACCTTCAGTGATTAAGTGAATCAACCACAGGCTCCATCAAAATTACCTTTCAAAATACCGAAAGAATTTAACAAAAAGAAGCAAAAGTGCGTATTTTTAATTAATTAAAAGTGGTCTAAAATACCCAAGGAACAATTTTTAAATTTCGCGGAAGTTTTGAGTTGGTAGTAGTAAAAATAAAGGTTAGCTATGATTTCAATTCATTCAAGAAATTAGGAAATAACATGTTTTTAATGCGTACGGTTTTCGTTTTAATTTTGATTTTGAAATATACACCTTAATTATTAATATTCATGCTGTAATAAAATAAAATATAATTTTAGATGTAGTTATTTTTTCCTTGGGCAACTTAAAACACCCGCGAAATTTAAAAATTGTTCCTTGGGTAGTTTTTAATAATATAATAGAAAACTTTTAAACATGTCCCGTAAGAGGCAGTAATAAAATAATTGTTAATGTAATTCAAATAAAATATTTTATATTAACACATTTGAAATAGCAACATAACCAAATATCTGAAACATTGAAGCGTATTATAATAGATTTCATTAAAATAAAATTTAGAAAATTCATGATGTATCAAAAACATGCGATCTAATTCTAATATTACCTGATTCATATATGAGGGCCAGTCTAAATAAAAAAAAACCTACGTTCTACATGTTTCTATTAAACACATTACATTGCTGCAAGTCTGTTTAAAGTGACCTTAACATAAAGCGTAAAAAAATCGATAAGAAACTATATAGGATTGGTATATACAGAGTGAAATGCTACGTGTGATACGTTAAGTCTTATTTACGAACTATTGGTAACGTATTGTTCCTTCTCTCGCTCTGCTAAATATTGAAGATACTAAAAAAAGCAGCGGCACAATGACTGGCAATGTAAACGCGATTTAAAGAAAATAACGATTTACAAAATACAAGTGACTATCCATTATATGATATTTAAACTAGTTTTTGGTATTTATAATTTTTAAATCTGAATTATAAAAGGAAAATATCTATTATTTTAAAATACGAACCCGGTAGGCTGATGACAAATTTGCGAGTTTAAGCGCAGATTCTAAATTGAAAATTTAAAAGCATTAATTTCATTTTTGTCATTTAAAACAATACTAGAATTTGAATGTCGATCATTATCCTAAAATGTGAATCGAATGAAGTACTAATGTTTATATTTCTCATAACAGCAAGGAATTAAATTTGAACATAACACTCGAAAAAAATTAAAATTATTATTTAAAAAAATAAATTCTTTTTTTGCATTAAAACTTCTCAGACAAATTGACGGACAGTATATTAAAAGGAAGTAGTGCATAATCCTGAAACAATTTTTACCAATAAGCTAGTGTTATCGTAATG
>JAVIWB010004868.1:0-63065 GCA_031893035.1 Dermolepida albohirtum | reverse complement strand
TGTAGTGTATTTGTAAGTATATACAAAATGCCTGCATAATACATCTAATCAAAAGATATCTATTTTGAACAGTGACAGTAATTAAATTGAGATAATTTCTGATATACATACCTTAAGCCGCATAAGAAGAAACCGTATCCGAAAGCAGTTCCACTAAGAAAGGCGCTGGATTGAAGAATACCGAAAAGAGTTTTTTTTAAGTCTTTCAATTTTGGAATTTTTCCACGCATAAGAAGAGCTACCTAGAACATATGTATGTATATATGTATGTGTATGTACGTGCATAAAATGCGATAAAATATGTTTGTAGACAACTAAATTGTCACCAAGGTTGTCTAGCATTTCAATTAAATTTAATCGACGATTTTTACTAACAGTTCATCTACAGCGAAATCACATTCCACTATCGATATGTGTACAAATCGAGTGTGACTTTTCAAGTTCACAAATAACAAAGCACATTATCTTATTGAATTTTTATATTATTATCACGTTTTCATGTTTGAAAACTGTGAAAACGTAATGAAACGCGACAATAGCGCAATAAGAAATAGTTTTTTATACGAGGACGACGACGACGACGACAATAAAAAAGGACGTAAGACAACGAAAAAATTTAATGAAAATACAAACCAAATAAACATAGAAGTACATTTGAAAAGATGCATAATAAGCGTGGATGAACTGCTCGGCGGTGTAGACGAGACAATCGTCTTGAAAGATGTGCACATCTTTACAAAGAACATTCACTGGCCGAAATTTACTGAAAATTGCCATTCTTCTTTCAAAACATACGTATGTTTATTATTTCTCATTACTTATCACTGGTGCGTGTGAAACTCGCGATCGCTCCTTATAAACTAAGACAGGCACTTAAAGATAATTGTTTGTGATAATTTATCAATATCTAAATAACTGTAAGTCATTAATATACACGATGTATTTCTATTTGTGCACGATACAAATAATTTATATTTAAATATGTACATTGTATATATATATATAATGTTAGAATCGAAATTACTCTAATGAGTGTTATTATTCAACAATAATCAAGAGTTACACGAAAATATGTATGTGTCTAACAACGAGAAGTACTCATATATTACGTTATTTATTTATTTATTTATATTCATGAATTATTTATTAATTAATTACTAAACAAATATGAAATTTTACTTGACTTAATTTATAATAAGTAACAATAATTTCAGATTGTCTGAGTAAAGTAAGACAAGTTTTCTACTGGATAATTGTATCCAGTGGCATCTAAGGTAATAATTTTAGAAGATATATTTTTATAAACATTTTATTTTCCATTTACATTGTCACATTCTCAAATTTTAAATTACTTACTACATAACAATATATGTACATCTTATATATATAATATTTGAAATACATATTTTCTGTTAATAAAGCATATTTTACTAGCGCCATCGTGCGTCTTTCGAATGTATCGATTAGGAGGGGAATTTCTGGTTAAGCAGGTTCGTTTCTTGGATTTATTCTGACACACACACACACACACACACACACACACACACACACACACACACACACACACAGTAGAACATCATATGAAACATAACCTATAAGTTTAATTTTATTGAACGTTGAAATTCACTTGTAAATGTCCTTTTTCCTCACTATATAAAAAAATTCGACTTTGTATACATGTAATTAATTGTGTTGTGCGCCATACTGAAAATGAACGATGTAATATTGGATTCCGAAAATTGGAAATTAGAAGCGAATGCAGTTATTAAGGATATAAAGGACCACGTCAATGAAGCAATCGTATCCGAAAAAATTAAAAGTACCAATCAACATATTTATATAAACATTAAAACACTGGAGAATGAGAAGTTATGTATTGAATTATCTGGGAATGGTTTTCGTATTTGCGGTAATTCTTATGATGAGCATAACCTAGAACAACATGAGTACTTTGAAACGCCGTACAGCTTATTGAATAAAGTGAGCCCTCTATTTTGTTCATCATTTGGAAATGCACTATTAAATAAACTTAATAATATATGTGTGTGAACAATAATTTGGAACTTTAAAAATAACTGCATAATTCTCCTGACATTTGGAAATGACGCGTCGAAACTAGAAGAAGAGCACTGCATCCAGCTTTAGATGATTAAATAAACAGCTGCCGTACCGTCTAACAAATAAAGGTTTTGAGATGTAATTTATTTATTCAATAGATGTCGTCTACATTTATGTAAAATAAGTATTTCCCTATTATTAAACTATTTTCTTTCTATTGTTGTTAATACTTAAAATTGATGAATGAAATAAAATACCTCTACTACGAAAATATGTAACTAAATTTTTTATCTATTTTTAAATTAAAAATACATGGATTATGAAAATTATACTACGCATAGCATCCATTAATAATGAAATGAAGAGAATTTTATATTTATTTATACATCTGATTTAACAATTTTATCAACAACAAATAATTTAGTGTAATGTTAAGAGATTATATTCTTAATAAGTATATATTTGGGGTATATTCTAAAATACCCCGAATACGGTTCCAATACAATATACCTAAGTAAATACTTGTATCATTAAGATTATAAATAGTACTTCTAGCTTTCAGGAGTTCAGATAATTATCAATTGGTAAAAATGGACATCATTTAGTGATAACGAAGTATGGTGGACATTCATTTCTTAATCTTGATTGGAAATATTCTATTCATTGAATAATATAAATTGTTGTCAGGCCGAAATCCATTTCATGCTTTAATCCACATCGCACTACTTCCGCAGAAATTTACTTTCACCGAATGTAATACCAAATTAACCCGAGGGAAATTAAGTATGTGACATGTATATGTATATATAAACATATTTATGCCTACCCCTACCTACATTAACGCTAATATGCTTATGTACTTCACCTACCCTTGTTTGCACAGTAGCAGGCCGATTTTAATTCGCTTTTTCACTTATCATTTCGTTAATGTCCTGATAAGTGTTCAAGGTAGATGACAATGCTTACCTCGACTAATCAAATTTAGTTTAATACGATTCGTCTATCAATATACTGAATATTTGCGGGCAGTGATAAGACTACGGGAGTTGTTATGAGAAAAATAATATACAGAAGTAATTTCGACTTTTGTAAAAATCGCGAATAAAAAAAGTACACCCGTATTATGTGTATGTATTCCTGGAAGTTTCTGAAAGCACGATCTTTGTTAATCTCTGTTAAATAATTATACATTGGATTTAATCTAATTATTAAAGGTATGTAATGCATCGGCATAATTAAAGTACGACTAGTATTTCCTTAAATTGTTTAATTATTAATTAAATTAATATTTATGAAATTGAAGGCGATTTAAAGAAATAAGTTGGAACCTGATTTGGAGTATATATATATATATATATATATATATATATATACAATAAAAACGAATTTATTTTAATCATTATATATTATATTGCCTGTTTAATTTTGGATGGCAATGTGCGTTCTTATTTCTTTGACTTTTGAGGAAGAGAACAAAAACTATGACCTCGGAAATGATTAGATTTAGATATTCGTTAGTGTACAATATTATTATTGTTACTCCGTGCAACTGTATAGAATTGATTTTTGACAATGTCGACGGTTGTTACACATTACATAATTGGCCCGTTTTCGATCGCCGACACCATTTCTGTTTAATATAAATTTTGCTCGTGCATTGTTAAATGTAATTACAACGTTCATATTTGGTGGGTAGTATCAACTTACTTTCTACGCTTGTAATTTAGACTGTGAAGGCTTAGCTAGTTGACGTGTTCACGTGTTCTAGTCGGCAAAGGAGTATTGAAAAATTGCCCAAAATTATTTTTCAAAATAAAGCAACGTGTCTGGATATTAAAAAATTGATGAAGTATGTTACCCAGCCCGAACCCTATTCACTGCAATGTATACGTATGCACTAACATTTTTATGTTAAAATCAACTAATTGGAAAACATGAAATAATATTTTTGCGCCCAATTTAAATCGTATCTAATAAACAAGTGTAATAGAGCAACTCATATTATGCAGAAAACCGTGTTCTCTAATATACGTACTTCTTATCGACAATAACATAATTATTGGCCAATACTTTCAAAATTGTTTACACTAGAGTCTATGTTTTCGATGCAGTTTCGACGATGCAAACGGATACGAGGAAAGGTCAGTAATTAGTGAGCAGCCATAGAGAAAAAACCGAAGTTTAATCCACCGATATTCAACTCAAGCTAAATTCTATCAAATCGTTCGAATTATGCATTAGTCTAAGAGGAAAAAATCTAGCGAATAAGCTGGATGCAGAAGCAATTTTCGTCAATAAACATTCGAAGTGGGAACATGTGCATTACCTCTTCCTTAACTCTTTTAGCCACGCTTTCTTATACATAACTTCAGAATAAAAACAATTGCATTTTTAAGTTAATTAACGTTTATTTATTATGAAAAACATGTAAAAAAAGAAAAAACCGTTTGGGCTTTTACAAATTAGAGTGGTTAGCATACTAACCACCATGGCTGTTGGCATAACAAATCATTAAGAAATGTTTAGTATAATATATGAGCAAATTTATTTTCTATGAAAATCTGAAAAACACGTTTTATATTTTCGTATACAAAGAGGGACTTTACAGGTGCCGCATTGCCATATAGTACGCACCGGACTTTTCTTAGTGCTGCATTTTGCGCATCTTCGAAAAGTGGTTCGCTCTGGCTGATGCATGTTGCCTTCTAGACGTAATTCTGTTGGTACAGTTGGTTTATGCCGCTTTATTTGTACAGGAGAGGATGCATAGCTATTGTGGGAGCATTTAGAGCATAATTCAGAGTTCTTCACCTGGGTTGGTGCCAGAATCCCTTAGTAAACACTTCTTCGAAAATTTTTGTTACTGAGCTGCTTTCATGTACACAATGTAGGAGTTTGTGATAGCACAGTCTAAAAAGTGAAAAAATATTCGAATTTTCATTTACGTGATTTTCGGTATATAGCAACAGTGCTTTTTAGCTGGTCGAATTTGTACACATAGTTCATAGAATTGTTGTATTGTATCACAGCTTCAGGACAAGCCATTTCATTTTTGGCTCCACTGTGTTCCCTGCTAGTAACAATACCAGTCTTTCTCGTATCTATGTGGTTCGTAAGCATGAAAACTGATCTTTTGTCTTTCCACTTTAGAAAGGTGATATTTATGTCACTGACTCTGTAATCGTGTTCTCCCCTGTTTAGAGCATTGTCTTCTTTTAGTATAGGTTAATATTTACGATTTGAGTTTACGGTACCACAAGCAAATATGTTATCTTTGTACAAGTCTCCTGCAAGGCATAGCTATTGAAATAATTATAAATAAAGACTTTGTGATTTTTCAATTTCAGATCCATGCAAAATTGTCGAACAACTTTACCACCATGATCAGTTTGTTCTTTGTCACTATCCTTGCCAGTATATATATCGAAACAATAGGCGTAGGTGTGACATCCTCCAAATCTATTATATCGTTTGGTACACCCCTACCCCCAGTGTACTTGTCCGGTTCCCCCCTTCTGAAAATTTTCTTCTATTTTGGTTCTCTCATAACAGTTTGAGTAAATGAAGCACTCGTAGTAGCACTACCAGTAGTGTCAGGAAAATTTGAAATGGTAATGCCATCGTTCGAGTCAAATTCATCTTTAAGATTTAGCTGGAGCCCAGAAGGTATGTCGCCGAGCACCATCGGGTCCGTTTGCATCTCATAATTTTCTCCTTCATCTGATTCAAGACTGCACACACTTTCGCAATCAGAAGGTATATTTTCCAACAAAATATCTTCTATATCACGTTCATTAAGTACACACGGCATCCTTATAATGCAACATAAATATGTATTTTATGAAACCTACTATAGTCACAGTGGTTAGTAATCTAACCACTGTGCTACTTACCTTATTTATCGTAGATTATATAATATATTATAATACTTTTGTTATAAAATAATTAACCGAATTCGTTAAATAATAAACACTCTGAGCATTTTTATTACATTCGGGAAAGTCCCGTTGAAAAACAACACATTTCTACATTTTCAAATAAATCTGTTAATCTACCCAGCATGCCCTGGAGTAAAAGTTTCGAATTAAACGATCAACGACGACTTTAAAAAAAGGAATTGCTTAGCAAATTGGCATCAGACGGCATAAACAGTGGTTTTGAGAACTCTTAAATAGGTGGTTAGATTACTGACCACCAACCCTGAAAAAGCTAAGGGGAGCCCTTCGAGTTATACTACATCGTAAAATTTGTCTGAAAAGGATGTATTACTAGAATATACACGTCCGTTGAATGCCCAGTGCGTTGTTTATCAAATGTACTAGTAGATATTGGGCTCCGTAAATGCACCACTACTCGGTTTTAATTTCACTGTTTTTTTTGTTCTTTGAAAATTTGGACTTCGTCACTGATCGGTACTTCACTTTCTCCATGTTTCGAAACAAGTTCTGAATACAGTTCTTTTTTTACTCAAATGCCAAACGACCTTGTGATCGGAAATAATGATAATAAATAATAAAATTTTGGCATTATTGTATTATGTTTGAAAGGATCACTATGTTAAAAGGCAAATTAGATTTTTTTACTAGCGTCCTTGTACCTACAAGGAAGTCTACCTAAAGCACCTGTTCGATATTACATATCTTCAAACAAAGTAATGAACGCATTAATCCCAATAAATCCAGAGTACATAGAACTATAGCAAAATCGGTAAATACGTAATTCAAATAGAAATTTAATAAAATCTAATCGAATTAGATAAACCGAAACAGATAAGATACATAAGTGCTAAATATTTCTTACACATACATACATCCAAACAAACATATTTCTGTACACAAGTATATTAATATTTATATTGAGGCAACGCATCCTAACTGACCAATCTCCAGTAACTTTCGGCCAGCGTCCGAGGATATGTGTGGTCTTGTGTAGAACACACTTTTTAATCGTATTGATCGTTCGGTTGAATAGCATCTGCTTCTGAAATTTAACACCTTGTATATGCGTATGTACATATGCACAACATGTATATGCTATTGCGTATTCATTTTGGGCTTTTCGTTAGAAAAACGTAAACACGTAACTGGCGTCGCTAAGATAGGAAGGGCGTAATAAATATTTTCAAAATTTTCATCTAATTATCAGGCGGCTTTAACTGCGAATTGTTTAAGTTGATAAAGCGAACGCGAAAACCTTACATCATAGTCATTGCTTGCACCTGCCGTTAAATAATTACAAGTGTACGGTGGCATTTTTAAACATTCAATTCCCAGATAAGACGAGAGTACCTTGTACTCAGAAATATTGATATCAAATCGTGTTGCTTATCACAAGCAAGCAGATAGATGAAGTGCTACTCTTAAATCGTTTCGCATTGTTTATTCATGCGATTTTGTCTTGCTACATCTTTTCTTCTAAATAAATGAACAATTCGTTCTATTTGCTCTGTCATTTACTACTTTTCGAAATTTTTCTCTTCCAGAATATCTGTAGATTTCCAGTTGATTATAAAGGGTTTTCCAATAGAGACTTGATAACTTTTAATTCAATTTGTGAACGCACCCTTTCACTAATCATCGAACTGTCACTGTCAATTTATTCAGTAAACTTAACATTTTCATCATGGCAAAGTACACGAACAAACAACGTCTGCAAATTATAAAAATTTACTACAGAAATTCGGAGTCGGTGACCGCTACTTTAAGAGGGTTAACTCCGATTTTCGGTCGTAATTCTCGCCCTAGTAGACAGGCAGTAACAAGTTTAGTGCAAAAATTTGAGTCTACATATTCATTGTGTGATGTCGTGCCAGTGAGATAACGGGTTAGTCGAAGTGTCGAAAATATCGCTGCCGTTGAAGCGTCCGTAGCAAATGATCCAAATCAGTCAATTCCACGGCGTTCTCAAGAGTTGGGCATCGCCCAGACCACTTTATGGCGAATTTTGCGTAAGAATCTTGGTTTACAAGATCAAGCTGACTCAAGAATTGAAGCCGATGAACCATTTGAAGCGACGTACGTTCTCCGATCGGACCCTGGAAAAGATGCGCCAAGATGATCAATTTCATCGCAAAATCATTTTCAGTGACGAAGCTCATTTTTGGCTCAATGGGTTCGTCAATAAGCAAAATATGCGTTATTGGTCGGGTGAAAATCCACATGTGCTTCATGAAACACCACTTCATCCACAAAAAATAACTGTTTGGTGCGGTTTGCATGCTGGCGGCGTCATATGGCCATATTTTTTCGTCGACGATAATAATCGTCACGTTACTGTGAATGGTAATCGTTATCGCGCCATGATTACCGATTATTTTTGGCCCGAATTGGAAGATATGGACTTGGACAACATGTGGTTTCAGCAAGACGGTGCCACACAGCACACGTTACAATCGATTTATTGAAGAGTAAGTTTGATGAGCGTGTTATCTCAAGAAATTGACCAGTCGATTGGCCGCCTCGTCCGTGCGATTTAACGCCTCTAGATTTTTTTCTATGGGGCTACGTCAAGTCGTTGGTCTATGCCAACAAGCCGACGACGTTGGAAGAGCTCAGAGCCAACATTGAACGCGAAATAGCAGCCGTTTCGGCCGAATTGTGTGGCCGAGTCATCGAAAATTGGGTCCAACGAATCGACCGCTGCAAACGCGCCCGCGGTGGCCATATGAACGAAGTCGAGTTCCATTCATAAATGTTTTGATTGCACTTCAACTCGATAATAAAGTTTTTGAAATATCTCAAATGGTCTGCATTTTATTTTGAACAAAAGTTGTCAAGTCCTTATTGGAAAACCCTTTACTTGACCAGTGTCTTCTTTTGATTTTCAATTTTTCTTTTTAGTATCGGTCCTGTTGTATTTCTTTAAATGCGAATTAAAATGCCCTCGAGTAAGGAGATGGATGGAATTTTACTGAAATAGGTTGATGAACACGTGATTATAGTGCAATGAAATTTGGTGTACAAAAGAAGTACTGAACCAGTATAGTTTATATTCATCAAGAAGGGCATTCAACGCTGCTATAAAAACGCATTAACGGTGGAAGTACCTTCCTCAGGCTGCCGATATTACAGCAACACGAAAAGGTATGGTGTGTGGAAGGATGAGCCACCTCAGTTTATCTACACAGTTTTTCAACATTGTCCGAGGTAGCCGGATATTGCCAAAGTCTCCAACTGATCACGTCGAAGACATGTTCGAACAGATTTTGAGGTTCTCGCAAAGAGGGCTATAGAAGCACACGGCTATTGTGCTCTTACATAAAGATCTGTACTACACTAGTCACTTGTGATCGTAATCGTACGTTGTCGTGCATGTAAACTAATAAGGTGTATAGACATCAAAATCGACCCAACTATCATTTAGATAAAACATGGGTAAATGAAGGTCATACTAAAGAAAAGTTTGGGCTGTTCAAAGTACTGTGAGTCCCCGACAAGCTTTTATTGAATGAATGAATTGTAACCAGATATTTGTGGAATTCTGTGCCTCTCTTTTGCCAGTTGCCAGAGTTGGCCAGAGATTACCGTGAAGAAATCAACGCTATAGAATTTAAAGAGTAATTTGCGAAAATTCAATTTTTTTTGAATAATAAGGTTATTGTAAACCAGAGAAACTCCCTACAACTACATCTTCGAAAAAGAAAGGTATGCGAGCTTGGTTTCAATCCGAAAGTATTCTTTATTCTAATGATATGGTTGTCCTCAACACTTTCATTTGATCAAGATTAATAACGAATAAGTACAATTTATTTGCAACAGATGACAAGATGGCTAAACATCGCGGCAAAATCCTGATGTGTTTACCGAGATTGCATTGGTGTGAGCTCAGATTAAAGGCGAAGTGGCAAACAAAAAACCTAACTTAGCTGATGTTACAGAACACTATAGAGGACTATTCGCAGTGTGGTGGATAAATTTGAGTCCAATGGTTTAGTAAACAATGAACCAACACCCGTACGACGACGAAACGCAAGATCTGCTCACAAGAACTCGGTCTTTCACAGACCACAACTTGGCGAATTTCGCGTCGTGATTTGGACCTGCATCCGTACAATATTCAACTAACCCAGGGGCTGAAGGTAAACAACTATAGATAACGACGTGTGTTCGCTGAATGGACCCTGGGGCAGTTGGACTCTGACCCTAATTATCATCAAAAAATCATCTTCGGCGATGAGGCCCATTTCTGGATGAATGGGTACGTCAACAAACAAAATGTCCAGGCCATCGCCGTCAACGGCGAGCGCTATAGGTCAATGATTACCAACCCATGCCATCTGTCAAATTCAGCCTGATTTATGCCCCAGAGTCATGGAAAATTGGACATTTCGGATGCGCGCTACCCAGCGAAGCCGCGGTGGACATTTACACGATGTTATATTACATACATATATGTATAATAGCATCGATAGGCCTTTCAAACGAATAAAAAATTTCAATATCTCACACACATTTTGTTTTGTTTAAATTTAAAGATAGGAAGGGCTTAATCACAATAACTCTACAAGCTGTGTACAAAAATATTACCGAAAACTTGAAAATGTGAATTTTATGTAAACACGCGCAATATATTATTTGTAGACGAGCAATTAAAATTAAACAGATTATGTGAACTGTAAATATTTACGAAAGAATATTCGCGCACCACATGTGCTCAAAAGTGTGCAAGAAATGTAACGTTGGATTCATTCAATTCTGGAATTAACTATTCATATTTTTACATCTTCGCATATCCGTATTAAACGGATTTACAATTTAATTGCGTTCACGTTGGAATTCGTAATACACGATTTCCTGCGATCGTCTTCGAACTTCCAAAAGTAATAAATAATATTTCCCAAAATAAACCGTTTCTTGTTTCTTTCTACCTTTAATGTGTTTCACACGCTGACTGCTTCCTCGTTTCACAAATGACTAGAAAATTTCTTTTCTGAGTCTAGAATAATAAACTATTTTAATGGGAAAACATACAAAGAAGACTTCAAAAGAAAACTACTAATTTCGACAAGTTGTGGTATTAATTTTTCTGTGGCAATTCTCATTATTTATTCAGTACATTCAATCAATCATACAACTTTAACGAAGTTTATTATATACAATACATGTTCACATTTCCAGATTAAACTCGAAAATGCGACTACCAAGAAGACAACAAAATATTAGCTTCACTTGAACACGGGCAGGTAAATATTGCACCGTGTCAATAGCTTCATTAATCCGCAGCAAGGATGTTCTTTCTGTCTGTGCCCCTGCTGATGCGATGTCAAAAGTAATATTCGTTTAATAAATAAATATTTCATTATGAATTATTCGTTTTATGTTATTAACGTACTTCTACTTTTATTGCTTGCTCGTATGTCAATATTTTTGGAAAATGATTGTCAGTCATTATATCGTATCGATAAACCTTATTTTAATTATATTCGGTGATTCCATTGATATTTCCTGTATGCAATACCAAACTTATTTTACTTTTGATAAATAGTTATTTGCATATTTCGTTTTATCTCAAGTACATACTACTACTTTGTATGTATCAATGGATGTAATTAATTATGAAGGTTCGCAAAGCCGGTGCCCCATTTCCAAAAAATTCCAAAATAATACAGACAGACACAAATGCGTCTGTATTAAAAAACGATTTCACATAAAATTGCTCTTTCATGAACGTACATCGATGAAGTGTGTACAGAAAAGATGTGACCAGTCTTCCTTTACAGAAGTATCTAGGAAAAATTTTAATTCTAGCAAAACAATAAATCTTTGTGCCCAGTGAACACTTAAAAGCACAAGGACACTTTGTTCTGGATGTATTTTAACAAGTGAGTGCTACATTTATTTGAAGTCCCTTTAAATTGTACCGAATAATATTGTAAAAATTATCAAATTTACAAGTTTTTATACATAACATACTTATTTGTCGTGAGCTTGCAAATTTATATACTAATCTATCTACATGATTTCATTTCTCGAAAATTGAGTACGTTTTGCGAATTTTACCCCTTATACGAGCGTGGTCCCGGAAGTACCCGACCCGACAAAGAAAATACAAAAATTTTGGAAAGAAATATATTTATTTTTCAACATAATCTCCATTCAGCTCTATACACTTTTCCCAGAGATGTTCAAGAAGTTCGATACCCTTTTTACAATTATAAGAACTGCCTCGCTCTTCAAAGTAGCCATTAACTGCCGACATCACTTCTTCATCGTTGGAAAGTCTTTGACCACTGAGTCATTTTTTCAAATTTGGGACCAGAAAGTAATCCGAGGGGGCTAAATCTGGCGAACAGGGTGCATGAGGTAGCAATTCAATCTCTAATTCATTAATTTTGGCCTTTGCAATAACGGATTAGTGATGCGGTGCATTGTCTTGATGAAACAACACTTTCTTCTTAGCCAAATGCGGCCGTTTTTGCTTGATTTCTTCGCTCAAACGTTCTAATAAGTGCGCATAATACTCGCCGTTGATAACTTTTCCTTTTTCAAGATAGTCAATGAAAATTATTCCACGCGCATCCCAAAAAAACCTATGCTCCCACCTTGCCTGCAGATGAAACGGTATTCGCCTTCTTTGGGGTCGGTTCTCCCTTTTGAGTCCGTTGTTTTGATTGTTCTTTTGTCTCGGGTGTGAAGTGATGGACCCATGTTTCATCCATGGTTATGGAATTCTGCTTCGTTGCTGTAAAACTTCACTAAACACTCAATTGAAACATCTTCACGACACTGGTTTTGCTCGAGTGTGAGCAAACGCGGCACCCGTATTGCACACAGCTTTCTCATATCCAAATTTTCAAATAATATGCGATGTACCGCACTTTTTGAAATGCCTACAATGTCTGCTAGCTCGCGCACTTTCCAATCCGAATATAAGTATTCCTATTGAAACCCCAATTTGCATTTGCTTAAATGTGGAAAATTTCATTAAAATCCAAGTGGCCGTCGCATCAAAAATATTTGAATGGATCCATACATTTGCATGACCTTCTGTACAGCTTACATATGTATTTCTTTTAATATTTATTTAAAGTGGTTTTATGTACTGTGTGTTTGGTAACGAATGAATGAATGACAGTTGTCAGGTCACATACGATAACAGAAAATAAACTTTTGGCGATCCGGACCGAGATTTCATTTCACTTTTCTACAAAGCTGTCGAATTCGAGACCGAGGATACAGTGGCGAAATTTAATTTGTACTTATTACTTCGAAATATTACACTGCTACAAACTACAAAGAAATATATAGTAGTGTCCGGTTATAATAAACTACTACTGGCCACTAAAAATGGTTCATTATAACCGAAATTCATTATGTCTAACAAAAAATAAATTTGAAAAATAAATTAGTACAAACGATTTTTGTACTGTATACTGATAATTTAAATGAACAAAAAATTATTATTTAACAGATTGTTTAAAATAGTCACTTATTTTAGACTGTTTATAAGACAAAGATAGGTAAATATCATTCAAATACATTTCTACATTAGCCAGGCTGTTCAAAATGTTATCTGGAGCTTCATTCATTTGTAAAAAATAACGTACAACATCTATATTTTGCATAACCTTTACAATGGGCACTTGCGGTAATGACGCATTAGCAGCACTACCTTCAGCTTCATTATTCTCTTCTTCATTCTCACTGTCACTCGTATTAGTTGCCGATTTTGAACGTACCCAAACAACAATATCGTCATCTAACAAAGTTTCAGTACACATAACATTCTCATCGATACGCACATAGTCTTCAAAATTAGCATCCATTTCCACAGTTAGAGGTAGACCATCACCATTATTTTCAACATTATCAAGATCAGTTCTCTTTAGCCACTCACTTAACGGGATTTCATCATCGTCATCGAATTTGTTTTGATGCTTAAGAAATCCTGCATGTTTGAAACAATTTGTTATTGTTCTTGCTGTAACGTTTTGCTATGCCATATGAATACAGTTCACCGCATCAAGAAGACTAATACGACTGCCTTCTGCACTGCTATTAATCATTATTTTTGAAAGAAGAATTCGTCGATAATTGCTCTTCAAACTATGGAAAACGCCTTGATCCATTGGTTGTAATTTGGAACTGGTATTAGGAGGTATAAACACCAGCTTAATGAATTTCAAATTCTTTACCTCAGGGTGCGCTGGACAATTGTCTACTAGTAATAGAATTTTTCTCCTTAATTCATTATCCCGATCGCGCAATTCGTTACAAAAAATATCTGACGTCATCCATGCTTTTTTATTAGAACTGTATTTTACAGGCAATCGTTTGCCGCGAAAACAACGTGGATTTTGGGACTTGCCAATAATAAGTAACTTCCTTTTTTCTGTGCCTGTAAAATATGCTGCAACCAAAACCGTGAGCCTTTCTTTTGATAGTTTTCCACCAATGCAACTATCGCCCTTAAATTTCAACGTTCTGTTGGGCATTAGCCTGTAGAATAGACTCGTTTCATCTGCATTGAAGATGTCATGGTCTTCATAATTTTGTCGTATGTTGGGCCATTTATTTTGCAACCAATCATCTACTACTTCCATATTAACTGACGCTGCTTCGCCTACAACTTTTCCACTGTTGATATCGTGGCGTTTTTTAAATCTTTCGATCCAGCTTCGACTACATTTGAAATCGCTATCTTCCACTTTGCTTCCCAAGTCTTCTGCTTTTGTTTGCAGTAAAGCACCGGTAATCGTCGCATTCTTACCTCTTTGCTGAGAAAACCATAACAAAAGCCCTTTATCCACTTTATCGTGAGCTGATTTTCTAAATTTTTTGGCATTAGAATTTTTTTGTTCATAATAATTCTTGAGTATTTTATCTCTTTCTTTCCAAATCATACAAACCGTCGACTTGTTTAAATTTAGATTCTTACACACATCAGCTTGTTTTAAACCACTTTGTAATTTTTTAATAATTTCATACTTTCTTTCTAAAGTGAAAGCTTTGCGCTTTTGTCTTTGATTATCACTTGGCGCCATGTTTATAAAACCACAAGCTACAATTGGTAAATACTGTAACACGAACGGACAACGTAACGTGACTAATTTGTGAGACAGACTGAACGGAAAGGACTGACAGGCACCGCGTTTTTGATGTAGCGGAGTTTTCGGGGGATTCCCATTCGAGCGATAAAAAAAGTTCATTATAAGCGGCACATTGTTTTCGGTTGAAACGTAAAATATGGTTCATTATAGGCGAAAGTTCATTATATGCGAGTTCATTACAAGCGAAAAAAAATACATTGAACTTAAGGGATGATTTATTTGGCCATCTAAAACGGTTTATAATAACCGAGAATCCAATATAACCGGGTTCATTATAAGCGGTCTCTATTGTATTTTATAAATCCGAGATTCCAGTTTTTGTTTTCTTTAAGGAATGTCGCCCTTAATGTAATACATTACTTTTAAAGACATGTCTGTGTATATTATAATATTTTGTCCATATTTCGAGTAACAAGTGATTTGCCAACATGTATTCATAAAAAAACAATATACGAAAAAACAAAAAACCGAATAAGAGAATAGGAAATAGGCATTCGCCTAAATATATGTCTTTTAAGCGCACACACTAACACGCGCACCTTAGTCTGTGCCGACGACAGCAAAAATTCACACTTCAAAATTGATTCAAATTTCGAATTTTACATTAAAAAATTAAATTCTAAAATGGACCGTCGCCCCGCTTCGATTTAGAAATGAGAATGAAGACGAAAATAACGTTCAGTTCAATAAATTGGTGTCGCGACTTTCCGTGCTTTTGCAGAATGGGACATTTTACGTCATGTATGGAGCATTGTTGCTTCTACATATATTAGAAGTAAATATTTCATAATAAAGTAACGCATATTTCAAAAAATATGTAAACTAATGACGAAAGCACGACGTTATAAACACTCATTTGATTTTAACCCAATGAGCTGCATAGAACTGTATCAGTTTAATTTTCCATTGTTGCGCGTATACGACGTAACCTAAAATACAACAGAGAAACGTAAAATATGCTTTCAGAAACTTTGCCACGATGGAGATGGAATTATTAGTAAGCGAAAGACAGATAACTTTAAAATAATAACAAAGGTTTTTCTTTGTGCTCGTGGAATATAGTGTGATCATGATACTGATGACTGTTTAAGTGTCCAGTTTTTAAGTTTTTGGAATCATGACTAGTTTTGCATTTTTAAGGAAGTGCAAGCATTTTTCCAGCTTAGTTTGGTGCCTTATTGGATCCACGTTGTTCTATATGAATAGTTTCGCTTTAGCTCAGGTAAGTCGCATATTTTTTATAATATCTCTAGACATCAAACAATCGTCTGTTGATGTGGTATTGAACTTGTTCCGCATTTTCAAATTTCGAATGATATGGTTAAAAGCAGAGCACATTTCGATAACACCACATTGGCAATTGAGGATAAACGTAGAACGAATTATTAAGATTGTAATACAGCGTGACGAAAAAAAAATTCAATCGTACTTTAGGTTTTAAAACATTTGTCAAACTTAGATAAATCAGACGATTTTTATTAATTTTCTTGGAAATGGGAGAGGGAATTTTTAAAATTCATTTACAATAAGTTACTTACTATGCAACTAAGTACAAGGGCGCATCAATAAGTAGTAAGCCTGGCGAAAAAGGTCATACTAATAAAAAAAACTTGAATAACAAAATCAGTAAAGTAAATTTCGTTCCCAGAGACTCGTGACTCAGAAATGCATCGTCCAGTTGAAGGCGATGACGATCAGATTAAAGTAACAATCGATGCGGATCGTCAGAGCACAGTGCGTGAGATTGCAGAGGAATTCGATGCATCTCAACGAAAAGCTTTTTAGACAATCCGGTTACATCGATGATAGAAAAAAAGTGGAGTAAGCAAGAGGGACCAGCACAAACAACATCTAATACATATATATGTATTCATATAGAATGAACTTTACCACTCAATGACAAATTCAGCTGTTACACTCAACAGTTCACCCAATGAAATAATGTAATTTAAAAGAAAATTGTAAAAACGTTGTGTTATAGCATGACCACGTGAACCTATTATTTACCTAAATAGTTGAACTCCTCTAAAAAACCTCTCCTATCTCTTCTCCTTTATGGATGAGAACGAGGTGGGAATATCGATTTTTTGGAACAATAAAGAACATATTTACTACTCACACGTGTAGTAAATATATTCTTGCAGACCTTTTAAGGCGAAACTCTATAGCAAACTGATTTATTCTGCCGAACGCTTCCGTACGTTTAAGAGAGGGGGATTTTATTCCGAAGAAATTCAAAGTGTCAAATGTTTTTTTCGCGTGATGGATAAGAGACATAGATTTCGGTATGTGTGTATGGATAGCTCTCATAATAGACCGCATGCCTGTCAATCGACATTTTTTTCTTGGACAGATTACGGGCAGCGTTTCCTGAAAAGCAAAAGAACGGGCCGAATTTCGAAGTAACTTTTCACCCGTTAAAACGTTCTTACCGCAGCAGTCGAATACGGTTTCTCACATGCACTTCTGTTAAGATCGTTTAATTGTCAAATTCATATCATTCCGGGTTATTGACTAATTAGACCTCAGCGAACCGGAGAAAAATTATTTAACATCCACAAGGTATGAGTGTACAGAAGAATACGAGTACATGAACTCATTTATAAAATTCACTTACATTCGTGTATTAAATCAATTCATTCGTTCGCAATTCAATTAAAGTTATGTATTTACAACGTAATCACTAAGGTTGATATATAACCCCTTTCCACATTAACTTTTTGTAATTCTGTATACGCATTTCGACAACTAAGTTGTCATCATCAGCAGACAATTGCAAAGTGTCGCACCTGGTAAAACACGGCGCAAAACACCTGTACGAAAAACAAACTCCGTACGCGATCTGCACCGCTAAGAACCAAGATGTACACTGTGTGTTTGTTTCACAAGATTTTTGAAAATTATTTTACTTAGACTAGGATGAATGACATTGAAAAAAGGGGAACACGGACATGACCGATAAGTACTTGCATGTGATTTATTACTGTGTTTCTCCTTCTCTGACATTAAGCAGCCAGAAAAGGGTCGATTGTAAAGGTCCGGTGTCATTGTTATTCACCACATGCCTTAAATTCTTTAAGATGTGCATGCTTTCATACGTGTCTAATTCTCGATAATTATACACGTTATTTATCAAATGTAAACAATCCATATTAACACTGTGGTTATTTTCTAATACATGTCTCGCTATACCCGATTTTTCTGGTCAGTTGAATTTTATGTGCGAAATGTGTTCTTTATACCGGGTTTCGATCGATCTTTTAGTTTGGCCGATGTATTGTTTATTGCACTCTAAACATTCAATTCGGTAGATTCCCGATTTTTTATTTTCTTCGATTTTGTCTTTTGCATTTCCTAAAAGCGTTTTAATTGAATTATTGGAGCGAAAACAAACTTGAAACCCGCGCTCTTTAAAAATACTATTTAGATTTTTTAATCATACGATGATAAGGTAAACAAACAAACAAACTGCTTTACAATCGACCCTTTTCTGTCTGCTTAATGTCAGAGAAGGAGAAACACTATAATAAATCACATGCAGGTACTTATCGGTCGTGTCCGTGTTTCCCTTTTTTCAATGTCGTTCATCCTAGTTTAAGTAAAATATTTACGACTTATTTCATGTTATTGGTGCAAGACTCAGCGCATAAAAGTATATTTAATAGAAAATCTAAATTCTGATTATCATTTAATTATTATCTTCTTGAGTGTTTTTCAAATATATTTACAAAATAATAGATAACGGATAACATGTTTTAAGAAAAATATCACCGCATGATACAAGATAACGACATTTACTTATACACGACACATACATACTGCACACATGCATACGAGGTGTGATCAAGAAAGATCCGGAATTTTCATTAATTTAAAAAGTATTTTTCATCAATATTAACGTAGCTTCCTTCAAAGTAATCCCCAAAGTATTAGGAATAAATAGCACACGTGTGCCAGCAGTTCTTAATTTTTTCCATGTTCATAAAGCGTTGTGTTGTGCTTTCGACGTTCTCTTTATTCTCGGCAATAAATTTTGTTTCTACTAAAAAAATTACATACAAGTAGTAAATTGCGTTTCTATTGAATTGCTTCTAGATAATACTCGTAGTAAGCTTGTAAAATTGTAATCGAAGAGCACCGCGAAAATGACATGCAATCGAATTTGACGTGTCTTTTTGGTCTTAACTTTCGACAAGTTTCCATTAACGCGATTAGGCCTTAGTTTTGGTATCATAGCCGCACACCCATATTCCATCATCACCTGTGCTACAATGCGTTGCAGCAATTTCCCATCGACAGGGACTCTATTCTTCAATCTCGACACGAATTTAACTAACTCTCTTCACACCCAGATTATCGGTGAAGATCGTTTCACATGAGCCACATGAGATACCAATTTCTTAAGCAGCCTCTTTAACTTATAGCGATTCAGCGGTTGGCGACGACAGTTTTCTTCACTTTTTCAACATTTCCACCGTCAATTGATGTGTTAGGCTTTTCCACATTTGACTTTTTCATAATAGACTCGCCAAGAAATTTTCCTAGCATGGTAAATGCTTCACTGCATTTTATTTCAATTTTACGACAAAATTTAATGAAAATCAGTTGTTCCGTGATTTCATAAATTAAAAAATCGTCTAACACATCAAAACGTGTGTTACTAATTCATCTGTTGAACGAAGAGACTACACATCCAGTACGTCTGAAAATTGACACACGCATACGTCAGTCACGGGTACACATGTGTGAAAAGAATATTAATTTGATCCGATGCGTGTAAAATGTAATACTTGAACGTTCCAGGAAAATGTTGATCAAACCTCGTACATACGAGCATGTATTTTTAAAGTTTGGAATGTGAGAGTATTTCTGATATGATTTTGTATGTATGGAGGTACCCGTACTTTATAAACACGTATACCACACTTTTTGATATAAGATTAAATGATCAGAGAAAACTAACTAGCTTCACTGTTTGCCACATTTCAGCGAAAGGAAATTTCATTAAACAACACTTAACATCTACAAGAATGTATATATGATCGCGTCAATGTAATTTAAAGTATTACCAGAACCGATGAAATATATTAGCAACGGGTAATATTAAAAAATTACGGCAGCGTTTTTAAAGCGTGTATTAGTAATTAATTTTGAAAATATGTTTATTCAAGCCAGATTTTATGAAGGTATAATTAATAACTTTACTCACCTGGAATTCGCCCGACGAATTACAAGCAAAAAATTTTTCAATCTACGAGAAAATGGAGTGGCACTAAATGCAAAAAGAAGGCCACACGTGCGTAGAATACTTTCAAAATATTACATTCAAAAGTATTTTACTGATTTTTTTCGTGAAGCACTTCAACAAGAATATTTACAAGGCAGAAAAAGTCGAAGCAAATATTTATATTATCCAATATTTACGAGGGTAGCCGTTTATATTTCTGGAATACCAAACAAAAAAAATTTTTATTATCGAAAATAGTTTTATTGCTTTTCAAAATATTCTCCTTGAAAATCAATGCACTTTTGCATTCGTTTAAACCAATCCGAAAGCCATTGCTGTCACTGTGAAGGCGGTATCTCCGAAATATGAGTTTTGAATGCCTCAACTGCCTCTTCCGGCGTAGAAAACCGTTGACCACGAAGTTTATTCTTCACGCGTGAGAACAAAAAGGAATCACAGGATGCTAGGTCAGGGCTGTACGACGGATGGCTCATCAATTTAATGTTTTGCCCGGTGAAATATTCAATTGTTTGAGCCGACCTGTGAGAGCTCGCATTGTCATGGTGGAGAATGGTCTGTCACTTTCGGTTTGTTTTACTTATTTCTTCAAAAACTTTTGGCAAACAAATAGTTGTGTACTATTCGGAATTGCCCGTTCTAGAACTCTCTAAAGGCACGGTTGCAACGTGATCGGTTTTTCCGAAAAAACAGGCGACCACTTGTTTCAATGCGCTTGGAGCCCGAACAACTTTTGTTGGAATATTTGCAATTGACAACCCTATGTATGTTTCAAAATTGTTTCCAATTCGAAGGTAAATTCTATGAACAGAAGCAAGGAAAAGCAATGGGCAACTGTCTTTCTCCATTTATAACGGATGTCATTTTGATGTTGAATTTAAACATAACGCCAAATATTTTTCAAAAGTATGAATTGAGTATGAATCTCTACGAAAACAAGTAAATAAAAATTATTTATCCAATAAAGCGATTAAGCGCAATTAGTGAGTAGTAGTTTTATCATTATAAAGGGTTTTCCAATAAGGACTTTTTTTCAAAATAAAATGCAGACCATTTAAGATATTTCAAAAACTTTATTATCAGGTTGAAGTACAATCAAAATATTTATGAATGGAACTCGACTTCGTTCATATGGCCACCGCGGGCACGTTTGCAGCGGTCGATTCGTTGGACCCAATTTTCGATGACTCGGCCACACAATTCGGCCGAAACGGCTGCTATTTCGCGTTCAATGTTGGCTCTGAGCTCTTCCAACGTTGTTGGCTTGTTGGCATAGACCAATAACTTGACGTAGCCCCAAAGAAAAAAGTCTAGAGGCGTTAAATCGCACGAACGAGGCGGCCAATCGACTGGTCCATTTCTTGAGATAACACGCTCATCAAACTTACTCTTCAATAAATCGATTGTAACGTGTGCTGTGTGGCTTGTGGCACCGTCCTGCTGAAACCACATGTTGTCCAAGTCCATATCTTCCAATTCGGGCCAAAAATAATCGGTAATCATGGCGCGACAACGATTACCATTCACAGTAACGTGACGATCATTATCGTC
Source organism: Dermolepida albohirtum (assembly GCA_031893035.1). Classification (NCBI taxonomy): domain Eukaryota; kingdom Metazoa; phylum Arthropoda; class Insecta; order Coleoptera; family Scarabaeidae; genus Dermolepida; species Dermolepida albohirtum. The sequence continues at coordinate 41,163 of JAVIWB010004868.1, read as the reverse complement.
GACGAAAAAATATGGCCCTATGACGCCGCCGGCATGCAAACCGCACCAAACAGTTATTTGTTGTGGATGAAGTGGTGTTTCATGAAGCACATGTGGATTTTCACCCGACCAATAACTCATATTTTGCTTATTGACGAACCCATTGAGCCAAAAATGAGTTTCGTCACTGAAAATGATTTTGCGACGAAATTGATCATCTTGGCGCATCTTTTCCAGAGCCCAATCGGAGAACGTACGTCGCTTCAAATGATCCATCGGCTTCAATTCTTGAGTCAGCTTGATCTTCTATGGGTGTAAACCAAGATACTTACGCAAAATTCGCCATAAAGTGGTCTGGACGATGCCCAACTCTTGAGAACGCCGTGGAATTGACTGATTTGGATCATTTGCTACGGACGTTTCAACGGCAGCGATATTTTCGACACTTCGACCAACCCGTTGTCTCACTGACACGGCAACATCACACAACGAATATGTAGACTCAAATTTTTGCACTAAACTACTACTAGGGCGAAAATTAAATTTTTATAATTTGCAGACGTTGTTCGTTCGTGTACTTTACCATGATGAAAATGTTAAGTTTACTGAATAAATAGACAGTGACAGTTCGATGATTAGTGAAAGGGTGCGTTCACAAATTGAATTAAAAGTTGTCAAGTCCCTATTGGAAAACCCTTTATATGCGACCTTTACTTACATTTTTGAATTCTGTAAATGGCGATGCTGGATGCTAGTAGATAATTAAATGCTAGGTGATGTTATTAATTGATTTCTTAAAATTAAGCATTTATAGTTTTTACATTAAATTTTCTCCATTTTAAATATTATAAATTGCATACATGTATGTATGTATATATGTAATCTGGCTACTCAAACGGGATAATTTGTACAATTACTTGTAGACCGTAGTTAGAAAGTACCTACGAATATCAGTGGCTCTCATCTTTTAACAATACGTACGCATATGCATAAATCAGCACTACCTAACCACGATAACATGTAATTCGATAACTGCATAAAAATGCGGCCAATCATTACCTGATTTTCAAATCTAATAATAGCCTTGGAGTACGTCTCTTCTCTTAAATAAGATTGTCTTTACGTTATCTAATTGAAGGTACGTGATCATCGCCCTTCATCCTATACATTCAGATTGTTATCTGAATGTATCGTACTGATTGTATTGTACTGATAAGATCAATAAGAATCTGTGACTCAGATATTGTAACTCCGCAATAGCGAATCTGCAGCATTCGCAATTTGTTAACGCAGAATATGTAATCTAATGATGAATTTCTACGAAAAAAGTCTCCATATTTGCGGCGGCTGTAAAAAATTGCGTAAATTATGGATGTACGCTACATACGTACGGTTATTAAAATTAATATCAGTAGGCTTGAGTTCTCAAGAATCGAATTGCACAACATAAGAAATGCATGTAATTTTCTAGTGTTGGCAAGCTCGTAAATATAAATTCCAACGAACTTGATAAAATTAGCAATATTGTAGTCGCTTCCATTTCTTCCCGACAGCAGGATGGCGGTCATATTATCAAACAGGGTTCATTTTGTGAACTCACATTGTGACATAATCAAAACGTCATAAACCAAGCTTAGAAATATGGTAAACAAACCGCTTTGACACATTAGTGATTTTGTTTTTGCGTCATATACTTTTGGTTGTGTGAAAATGTCCGATTTTGTGCCAAACAATCGTCATTTGCGGGAAGTGTTGCTTTTCTTCTTTCATTCGAAGAAAACGGCGGCTGAAGGACATCGAGAACTAGAAAATGTTTACGCAGATGCTGCTCTAAGTGAAACAACGTGCCATGATTGGTTCCGTCGCTTCAAAGATGGTGATTTCGATGTTGACGACCGTTCGCGTGAAGGAAGACCAAAAACCTTCGAAGACGCGGAATTGGAGGTATTTCTCGATGATGATCCGTGCCAAACGCAAAAAGAGCTTTCTTCAGCATTAGGAGTTACCCGCCAAGCCATTTCCCAGCGATTGCATGCGTTGGGAATTATTCAAAAACAAGGAACTTGGGTTCCTTATGATTTGAAGCCAAGAAACGTTGAGCGTCGTTTTTTCGTCTGTGAACAACTGCTCCAGCGGCAAAAATGGAAGGGTTTTCTTCATCGCATCGTTACGGGTGATGAAAAATGGATTCATTACAGCAACCCAAAGAGAACATGCGACTGCCCGGTCATGCTTCTACATCGTCGGTTCGGCCGAATATTCAGGCTGAGAAGGGTTTGCTGTGTAATTGGTGGGACCAGGGCGGTGTTATTTATTATGAGCTGTTGAAACCGAACGAAACCATCACTAGGGAACGGTATCGAACTCAATTGATGCGATTGAGCCGAGCACTGCGCGAAAAGCGGCCACAATACGAGCAGAGGTACGAAAAAGTGATTCAACAGCATGACAACGCTCGGCTTCACGTTGCCAAATCCGGTAAAACCTACTTAAAAACGCTCAAATGGGAGGTCCTACCACACCCGCCATATTCCCCAGATATTGTGCCGTCCGATTATTACTTGTCTCGTTCTATGGCACATGGTCTGGCTAATCAGCAGTTCCGCTCATATGAAGACATCTCAAAATGGCTTGATTCGTGGATAGCCTCAAAAGACGAACACTTCTACCGTGACGGTATTCGAGTAGAAAGATGGGAAAAAGTTGTCGCTAGCGATGGGCAATATTTTGAATGATTCATTTGCAAACATTTTTTGCATTTTCATCAAAAAAAAGAGCGAGAACTTAGTTGCGCACCTAATAATTATGGAACCATACCTCCTTAACATAGAGAGTCAGATAAACATGCATATACAATACTTGTCGAGATGTCGTCGGATTAAGAGAATTTTAAAACCGTGGGGAATTCAAAACGACATGAACATGAAATCCTGTTCAACTTGTTTCCTAGACAATACCTTATCACAATCCGAATTAATTTTACCGGATTAGTATTTATACAATCCGAATGCTGTTGAAGGACAATTTGCGTTAATAAAATAAAAGACTAATTCATTCACTTACATCGTTGTATTAAATCGCAAAATATTAACCTTTCGATGTGAGAGCGTTTAAAAGCGTCATTACCTAATTTAAATAGCAACAAATTAAGAACTGTGACGCATCGGTAATTAAGATGCAAACGAATCTATAAAATCACTTGAAGAACTTCGAAACAAGCAAGAAGACATTTAAATGACTGAAATGAATTAATTGGGCTGACAATGAAGGAAGCAAAACAGTAACAATAATAATAACCAAGGTGCAATCGTGCGCCTAGGGCGCCTACGGGCGTCAGAAAACCTTAAGAGGAATTTATCAATTTATAGTAAATTATATCAGTAAACAGAACATTAAACTAATTCCGATGAAAATCATATTCGACCTTTAGCCTAAGGAAACAATACACAGTAAATTAAAACAACGGGGTTAATAACTACCTCAAACGGATCCAATTAGAAATTAAAATCAAAACAAGATCGAAATATGCAGTAAAAGGATATCTACATATGTCGATGTAAGAATAACCAAAAATTAAACTGATAGTGTTTATATGTAAGTGCAATTTCATAGATCAAGAACTTGTAAGCAATACAGTGCCCTGATGAATTAAATTAATTAAATTGCAGGGCATGAAATGAGAAATTAAGCTGCAACATTGTTAAAGATGTGGAAATTGTCTAAAGAAAAAACCTTGAAAAAATAGTGGTGTACATCAAAATATGAACAGAGGTAAAGTACTATAGTTGAATCCCAAAATAAACAGAAAGGCGAAATAAATCCGTAACAAACATATAGTTATTTAACAAATTTTCATCATAGTTTGAAATAAGTAGCTGTCGTACATTGATATCGTGTCAATTAAATATGTATTTCAATTTGAAAGTTTTAACACCAACCGAAATGAAAAACGAGATGCAATCAACTTTTGGCAGTGATGTTCCTTCCTCCTCAGCAACATAAGTCTGGGCGTCAAAATTTCAGCGCGGTTGTACATCGATTCAAGATGTTGAATGTTTTGGAAACGCCACATCGTCCACAACCGACGATATCAAAGTGTGGTGCTTGCGAAGACCTCGCATAAACGAGCAAGATACATATAAACAAGAGCATCGAAATAGGAAAGAGTTTGAATCAGATAGTTGATCGGCCAGAAACGTTTGGGACTGAAAATTTTGAAAAAGTAGTAGGAGTTTTCGAAACGTAATAATAGTAAATGTATCGATAAGATCTGGATTCCTCACTACACACCATGCTCGGATGCGAACATAAATGCATAGTTGTTCTCTTTCGGAATCGAGAACAAATAAAACGAATGGATTCTTTATCTTCGTTAAGGGAAAAGTATTTATTGCTTATCTTCAAATTCTCATAATTGTGTTTTTCCATCAGTTTATGTTCATTTAGCTAATTACTGATTAATTCGACTTACGACAAAAATTCCTTTATCCTAGTGTTTGAAATGAAACTGTTTCATTGGTCATACCGAGAATATTTCATTACACCGCCGTAATTTTCGTTTTGAAAACGGTTCCTATCAAAATTAAAATACTTTTTTGATTTCAGAATAACGGTGTCGATTATGTTGTTGTCAAAGGAAACGGTAAGTTATTTATTTCAATCGTTAGCAATAGATTCGTAGATACTACGGGCTTTTAAAATATTAAATCCATGGTACGAGGGGAAGTGAAACAAAAAAATACCTTGTACGTTGCCTAGTAACGTTCAATAGTGACATTTTTCTACTCATGTATCAAATTTCACTTCAAATTGTTCATTATTTTGTGCTTTATAGAGTGTTTATTTGACAAAGGAACATAATTTCCCCAAAATTAGTCAGGAGTGGATGTCTGTAGTGTATAAGTCCGTCATATTTTAAAGTGAAATATTTCGTCAGAAAAATGTCGGCGGAGTCGCGAATGCATTAAAGACGATCAACCCACCGTCTCTTGGTACCAAATAGTACTTTTTCCTGTTCAATTCATGACAAAGGGGATCGCAATTACAAATACATTAACAAAATTATGTACAAGTGCACGAGGCATCCAAAGTCTAACCTATCGTCCGCGCGTGCAATTTCTTCGGACCGGACTGGCCACCATAGCCGTTCGTCTTTATTTAGAAACTCAAAATAGCAGCTCAGAGGACGTAATTTTGCAGACGATAAGTAAGTGATGAATGAGATCGAGGCTATTTTGAAAACTAAGAGAAATCATTTCTTTCCGATGACATAGGGTCGTCGCATGACAGGTGACTAGTCACGCAATAACGACATGGCTGTTTGTTACAATTCTGCAACAACAATTTTAAGATAGTAATTTAAATATGATATGAACGTTTTTTGTGTTTATGTTGTACGCTGAAAAAGATTTCATATTAGATCTAATTTCTGAATCACCAAGCAATCGAAAAGCAAAATAATTTATTAAATTTAAATTCCTTCGCCTTCCGAACATTAATCACATCGATGTATTTACATTCTTTCGTGTTATTTATTTATATTCTAAGAATTGTTAGATGAATGAATTTTTTTCTAAGTAGCGTTTTTTGTATAATTTTCGTCCATTAAGGACGCACACTTGTCTTTCATGTAACGTAAGAACGTGTAGGTTTTAAACACAGGATGTTATTCGTTTTTTACATACGGAATAGATGAGTGGATAGACATATTATGTAAGTGAGTTAGAGTATACTAAAATGTTCGAATACGAAACGAATCTTCCGCGTATGTGTATTTTCCTCGACCTTTCACTAATCCCGTACGATATAAAAAATACTTTCTTCCAGACAGCGTTGACGTATTCTATAATGGACATTTGGACAACGTCACTCTATTTACCAAGTACAACAGAAATCTCAATAAACTGCAATACGTCATAGAATGGAAACGTAAGTATACACACATAAATACATTCATACGCACATATGTATATTGGGTTGACAACTAAGTACTTTCGGTTTTTACTGATAGAGAGCATTAGCTATTGTTGTGGGTTAATTTTAAATGGAGTGCAGAAACGAACATTTTCGACATATTTTACTATTTTATTGAATTGGTACACAAAATTCCGTTCTGGAGATTTTTCCCTCAAAAATGAGCAACGTTCTGGTCGGCCTACTGAAGTTGATGATGACCAAATCAAAGTCATAATTGAAGAGGATCGTCATATAACTATCCGAGAGGTTGCGGAGAGGCTACATGTATCGCACACAACAATTGAAAAACACTTAAAATGTCTTGGGCTAGTTAAGAAGCTTGATATTTGGGTACCTCACGAATTGAAAGAAATTCATTTAACACAAAGAATCAACTTTTGCGATATGCACCTTAGACGAAATGAAACCGACCCTTTCTTAAAAAGAATCATCACTGGTGATGAAAAATGGGTCCTGTACAGTAACATAATTCGAAAACGATCATGGACCAAACACGATAAACCTACTCAAACCACATCGAAAACTGAATTGCATCCAAAAAAGATCATGCTGTCAGTTTGGTGGGATTACAAAGGTGTTGTGTTTTTTGAACTGCTTCCAAGGAACCAAACGATCAATTCTGATGTTTACTGTCAACAATTCAAAAAACTGGATGAAGCAATCAAAGAAAAACGGCCAGAATTGTCAAATCGGAAAGGTGTAGTTTTCCACCAAGATAATGCAAGGCCTCACGCATCTTTGGCAACTCATGGGAAACTATTGGAGCTTGGCTGGGAAGTGATGCCACATCCCCCATACGGCCCTGATCTAGCACCATCTGATTAACATTTATTTCGAAGTTTGTAGAATTCTTTGAATGGTAAAACTGTCACAAATGACGATGACCTTCACTCGCACCTGGTTCTCTTTTTTGCTGATAAGGACCAGAAATTTTATGAGCGCGGAATCATGCAGCTGAAAGAAAGATGGCAAAAGGTCATTGAGCAAAATGGAAAATATATAATTGATTAAAAACTATTCTTTGTTTAAAAAAAAAGTGTTTTATTTTATACTACAAAACCGAAAGTACTTAGTTGCCAACCCAATAAATATATATACATGTGTCTGTTGGTGGTGTGTGGAGCTGAGCTGAGTATCTTGTGGTTTTTTAGTGAACTGTATTTGTTGTAGGTAAATGCAATGCTACACCGGTTAATTTCTTAATACTTGCTAGAGGTGTTATTTGAATAAAGCACGGATTCCCAATCCCGAATCTTTAATAACAAATCACTAACAGTGAATTGATGTAAAATACAGCACTCTTTGCACGTTACTTTGCTAGAGTTAATGACATTATCATATTGTACAATAGTTTAATACTGATACATCTTGTTGTTTAATCTTATGATTGACGTGATTTGACGGTTAGACTGACTGAGTATGACTCATGTTAGTTTTGACTGTTGATTGCAGCTTCTCGACAGTACTGCCCTGTCTAAAATTGTTCCCTTATTATACAAAAAGACCAAATATTGGAAAATTTTACTGAAGAATTTCTTGAAGTAAGTTAGCCATTTAACAAGACGTCGAAGGGTCATAGAGGAAAGTGCATTAAATTTAACTAATGTCCAATAGTTCCTGCAATAAACCCGGAGCGTGACCGCCGAACGATGACGATTTTAGAAGGTATTGCTAGGATTTTCCCTGTAATGAAGGTTGTCTCGAAAAACGACCTTCGTATTAAACATTACCAGATATTTCTAACATTTTGTATGTATTGATATTGAATTGATTTTGTATACGATTAGTAAAATAAATGATATACATATATACATGGATGGTACGATAAATATCAAATTACATCAGGATAATAAATAATAAAATGTTCATTCGTAAAATCGCAAGTAAAGAATGATTGTATTATTACTAACACGAATGGTCGTCCTTAATTTAAACTTGTCATAAAAGCAAAACAATAAAAGTTCGTTCGTCACACCAAACAATACAACTATTGACTGCTGCGATAATAAATATACGAGGGAATATCTCTTTAACTCAGAGTGTGAATAGGAGATACTTACTTCTCTGATGGGACTTTATGCTGTTGTTTGCGTATTAGGAATAATTTTTAGACTGTCGTTGTGTGAAAATTTCAGTTTAATGAAACTACGCACGTCAGGTTATACCGTGCTTTCATATTAAAATGCTACAAACACCGTATCATATTATATTCGGGTCTAGATACCGAATGCCGATCAGAATGTAAAGTGGTGGGGCGCGAGTCAGTCGAATCACAACAACGACTGACTACAGATTACAGATTAAGTAGTTGTTCGTGGTACTTGGCGGAAGGTCTATCACTGACTGTCCAAATTGTTTACGTCCAAAAATTAATAAATTATAATTACTTTTGACTGTACAATTAGGCATTTTTACATTTTAAGTTTCGCATTGAACTAAAAGACGTTTTCTAATCAAACGTTTAAAAATAAAAAAAAAACTCTTAAAGAAGCAAAAAAATAAAATAACTTCTCGGAACTTAAAAAATACTCTTTAAATACAGAAAATAAATATAACTTGCCAAAACTTATAAAATACTTTTTAAATACAGAAAATAAATTCAATTAATTAAATTCTCAAATGTCCCTCCTGCTTGCGCTAAACAGTACCCCAATCTATTATAAAATTCATTTCGAACATTGGCCAGTACAAGAGGATTAATAATTTGGAATTGGTGTTCGATATTAACCCGTACTTCTTCCAAATTATTAGCCCTTTCGTTTTGATGCTCATATAACTTTGATTTTATGTAACCCCATAAAAGAAGTCATTAGGGGCTAAGTCTGGTGACCTTGGTGGCCAGCGAATTGTGCCACTATTAGATATAACTCTTTGGGGGAATATATTATTTAAACATTCATTCACAATTCTAGTTCCATGAGCCGGACAACCATCATGCTGGAACCATGCGTTCTCTAAATTGGGATTAATAGTTCTCAAAGAAGAGACAATGTCATTTCGAAGAAGATTCAAATATATTTCCCCATTTAAATTTCCTTCAATAAAGAATGGACCAATAATGTTATTCCCATAAATACCAGCCCAAGCATTCAATTTTTCAGGATACTGTGTCCCCGTATTCAATTGTCGATACTCGTTTTCAATAGACCAATATCGAAGATTCGACGGATTGTGTTTACCGTGCAACGGAAACGTGGATTCATCGGTAAATACGATAGTCTCAATAAAGTGTTTCGCATTTACACGTTCTATTACAGTTTCACAAAATTCCATTCTGCGGTGTTGATCAGCATGAAAAATTTCCTGATGAGTTTGGTATTTATAGGATATGTATTTATTTTTCTTTAATATCTTATGAACTTTACCCACGCTAATACCTATCTCTTCTGATATTTTAGATATAGTAATATTGGAATTTTCTCCGACCATTGCGCACACCATGACTTCTTGCATTTCTTTATCGTTATTTATTCTCCGTATTTTATGACATTTACATCCCAAAATGCAACCTTCTGATTTAAACTTTTTAACTACTAATGATATTGTTGTTAATGCAGGAATGCAGGATCTACATACTTTTCAGAGAAAAGGCGCTGGATACGCCGTAAAGAATTACCTTTCAAAGCCCATGTTATCATTTGAATTTTTTCTTCCAATGTATACATTATCAAAGTAATATAATTAAAAAAATATTTAAATTTAAAGGTCTTACCGTAACACACTCTCCCAAATGCAAACCGCGAATGACCGTTAATACGATATCGATACGCCTACAGTCAAATTAGTAGTGGGGCTGCAGCTAGTACGATCAGTAGTCAGTTATAGTTGTGATTCAAATGGCTTGCGCCACACCACTTTACATTCTGATCGGTATTCGGCAGCTAGACCCGAATATAATGTGGTACAGTTTTCGTAGCGAGGTAAGATGAATGCACGGTATAGCAAAGCGTAAATAAATGTGTGTGTGTAACTTAAGTGCACAATACTAATATTAAAAACCAACATCTTTGTGTGCGTGATATTATTAGAACGACGAGGTTCAGAAAATATGCTATTAAAGATTGACATTAGGACCCTTATTAATAGGAAAATCCTGTAGTGATAGGAAACACATTGGATCAGTGAGAACGACTCTTAATTAAGCGTATTGTAATGAAGGATTGACTTATTCCGTCTGCAACAATTACAAATGAGATACGGGCATAAATTCCGAATGTAAACAGTATACGTAAGTACAGTGAAAGAGTTGGAAACAAAAACCGATGTTTACAAAGAAAATAGGAAAACATCCAAGATTTTAACATAAGTTGTACTTCGATCGGTTAAAATTCAATTCATTTTTTTCAAATGGAAAGGCAACAATTCGCCTTCTCCTATCATCTAAGACAGTTAACAGCGAAAGATGTTGAAAAGTCAGTTTTTGGAAGGCGCAGTCGATGCCGTTCGCTAGAAAGAAATAATAGAAGCCCATGCTCTTTCACTCTTCCGTGGCTTAGATGCACCATTACCGACTAAAGTCTCGAAATTCTACTATTGGACTCGCTAATTATTCCCCTTCCCCAACTGTCTTCTTAATGAATTACTTTTCTTTTTGTGCATGTCTGAATAGTATCCAAGTTAAACTAAATTTACACGCACTGTATTATATTATTACGTAATCCTGCTATTGGAGAAATCTGTTGGGCAATTAGGACTGTTATTATTAACCAACAATCCTATTTGCATATACAATACATACGAAATGTATATGTATTCGATCATGTTTTTATATAGATTTAATTATTTACGTTCACTCTTGTACACATAAATAATATACACTATACTACGTGGGAGACTATAATGATGTATACAATGGGTCTTTTAAATTAAATTATTATACACAAACTAGTAATAAAATATTGGATAATTTATAGAATTACGCAGGCATGATCTAGCATAAAATAGTTTCTATACATATATATATATATATATATATATATATATATATATATACTCCCATTTCCGCAGATGTTCAACTTCAATATATTTGAAATATCTTAAATAAACAATATATATATATATATAAAGTGTGTATCAGCCAAATGGAATAAATTCGATAATAATTAAATGGAAGGGTGTTCGAAAAAACGCTCGGATATGTCGATTGGGATTTTTAGTTGCGTATTTTTTAAATAAAAAGTCTATATATAGGGTGTGTCATGTAAAAGTGGTCAATACCAACTTTCTTATTTTAAACACAACATCCTATCAAATATTAAATTTTTGGATTCTTTAGAGAAATTGCAGACATATTTCATGTACAATGTCCTATACCTATCTTCGACTGTTTCGGAAATATTAAATGTTTTCAGATTAATAATTTTGTTTACAATTAAAATAAGATTTTCACATAATAGTTTGTTTACCGAACTATTAAGTGAAAATCTTTAATTGTACTTGTACTTCGTTTTAAAATACCTTGCCTTAGCAAAGTGTTGTCAGTGTCATAACTGTTTAAATTTCGTTAACTACATTTCAGCAAAATGGTTCATTTAACAGAAATGCACAAAATAACAATTCTGCAGATGATTGGTTATGGAGATAACACACGGACACAAATGGAAGTTGCTCATTTATTTCATGAGTAATTTCCAAATTTGCCGCCTATATCCCAAGGAACAATTAGTAAAATAGAAAAGCAGTTTCGCGAGTTTGGACTTGGCAAATAAAAAAAGCAGCTGCGAATGCAGTAAGTAATGATACCAAACTGGATATTGTGCTTGAGTTTGAAGAAAACCCGCATACTTCTAGTAGACAAGCAGCGTCAATGTTCGATATTTGCCATTCATCGATTACTCGCACATTAAAAGAAAATAAAATGCATCCCTATAAAATTATACCAACTCAGGAGCTCATGGAAGACGACTTTGATAGGAGAACGTATTTGTGTGAACAAATGATGACAATGTTAGATAACAATGTGATCCAATTAGAACATATTTTATTTTCTGATGAGTGTACGTTTACGCTTCACGGTCATGCTAATCGTCAAAATTGCCGCTATTGGTCCAGGGAAAGTCCTCACTGGATGAGGGAAGAACATACGCAATACCCTGAGAAGGTTTATGTTTGAGCAGGAATTGTTGGAGATCATATCGTAGGTCCTTTTTTCATTGATGGAAATTTGAATGGCGACAATTATTTAACATTGCTTCAAAATAATCTCGTGCCAGTAATTTGGTACGTAGACTTCCGCGGTCGTGGTCCATGCTATCTGCTAGTTCCAGCCCGGAAACCCAGAAGCAGATAATCTCGTGCCAGCTTTGACAAACTTATATCCTGATCTAGCAAACACACAAGTTCCAGCGAATACGATGTGGTTCCAGCAAGATGGAGACCACCACATTACCAAATCAATGTCCGGCAGTACCTCAACCAAATATTCCTGAATCGGTGGATAGGTAGGCGAGGATCGATGGAATGGCCGGCACGATCCCCTGATCTAACGCCATTAGACTTCTTTTTATGGGGATATGTTAAGAGTATAGTTTACAAAACTAAACCCCTCGACTTAGCTGACTTAAGAAGATGAATAATAGCTGCGATTAGATCGGTCACACTTGAGATGTTGTGCAACATTAGAAAAAATTTTTATTTAAGATTAGGATGTTGTCAAGACGTTTGCGGCGAACACTTTGAACATCTCCTACAGTGACATTAATGTTTTTCTTGTTATTTTTTACATTATCAAAAATTTTTCAAATTAATCTGAAAACATTTAATATTTCCGAAACAGTCGAAGATAGGTATAGGACACTGTACATGAAATATGTCTGGAATTTTCTAAAGAATCCAAAAATTTAATATTTGACAGAGAGTTGTATTTAAAATAAGAAAGTTGGTATTGACCACTTTTACATGACACAGCCTGTATATAAACTTTTTATTTAAAAAAATACGCAACTAAAAATCCCAATCGACGTGTCCGAGCGTTTTTTCGAACACCCTTCCATTTAATTATTATCGAATTTATTCCATTTGGCTGATACACACTGTATATATATATATATATATATATATATATATATATATATATAAAACATTCTACATGCGCTATTACAGAATTCATTGGTCGCCGCAGATTGCATCCATCCGTTCTTCCGTTAGGGTCCTTATTTCTCAGAATACTTATGTTTTCGCTCTACGGAGAAACCCTTATTTCCAAAGTACCAACTTTATTACACAGTTTCCTTCCAACTTCTAACACTTCCAATCAGTCTAGCGATGCGCATGTCTCTTAATACCCTCATAAACTGAAAATTAGAAATCACTAGGGTCTATATCCAGCAAGTAAGCACAAAGTGGATCAATTCGAAATGTAAATTAGGCATTTTCTCGAATGAACTGGTACACATTACCGTGAATAAACGGAATGTCTTCTTCTTCCAAATATCTAACACGTTTAGAAATGCTATCTAATACCCTTCTCTGATGATGTTCCCCTTTTCATAATACGTAGGTAACAAGTACTGTACTAATAAATATTCAGAAAAATTTTGTTAAAAAAAAATCCAAACACTTTGTTGACTTTGATGTTCTTGGTAAATTACTAACAATCGCGGCATCTAGCTGGCAGGTTTATCGTATGAAGATGTTCGTGCAAAATCGATCTTAGATATTCATCTGAGATCTTTACAAGCTTTACACTAGTTCGTGCACGTTGATATGACGATCATTCAGGAATTGCTTAGTGATTTTTTCAATACATCTTGTGTTGCGGCCAAATCTGCCTTTCCATGACGTCTAAATTCCTCTGCTTATGTTTATATTTATAGTTGAGAACGGAAAAGAAGCGTTTTAGCCAGGAGTGGTTCCTACTCAGTTTTTAGTTAAGGTGGACACAAAATTATTTAGTAAGAAACTGTATATTTAGAAAATAAACTGTATTTGATACTTTGTCTGGGTCAGGTCGAGAACATTTCACCCGACGCTCAGATACACAGCAAATGTGTAAATAATTTACTTTTAAGCAAAAAATTTAGTCGCTTCCTATTATTCAAAAAATCGTCTACTTTCTTATTTTTCTATCGCTATCGTATGTCATATGCATGTAAATGTTAAATTCGTGTGTTCGTCACCACAAATATTTTTCAGGTTTTGCACCAGGACATTATAGAATCCAAATTGTACCATTGCCACCATGCCAAGTTCAACAGCCCCTCATCGATTATTTGAATAAGGTGAGTCTGCGTTTTAGAATAACGTCTCGAATGTAAAGATCGGACGGAAATTATTGTTGCAGACAACAACGAGATACTACATTCCTCCGTCAGACAAATACGACTTCCAGTTACGCAAAAATTGCGCGTACGATATTGAAATAAGGGCTTATGGACACGTACTAAATATAATAAGTCACATTCCAGGCAAGTAACTCTTGAATATTTATGATTTTTTGTCAAATTACGGAAAAGCTAACCGATCTTATTGTTAGATTATTTACTAAACAACTTGATAAGAGTTAAATGGAATTGATTTAATCAAAAGAAGGCAAAAAACTCTTTCCATATCAATGTTCTTACTCTGTACACGTAATTCGACAGCTAACCTGTCATCAGCAGTATGTTATTAATGATAGTGTCGCACCTGGATTCACGACAATGCTTACAAAGAAAAAAATCCGGTCAGTCATCCCGCTAAAACCAAAGCACACACCGACGATTAGCTTTAATGCGCGAGATGTGCTTGTTCTTTATACTGGGTTCATATTGAGACCGTTTAGTTTGACCGATATATTTTTTATCAATGAAATTAATATTTAGTTTTCATTACAGATAATGCTGATTATGGAGAAATAAATCCGATGTATATTCAAACTCAAAATATCTTCTTATACCAAATTTATAACAACAGTATAGACCAAATACAGTATGTGATGAAATGGAAAGGTAAGTCTTCGGGGAAAATACGTAGCTATGTATGTTCGGGCATGTACCGATTGAAAAGTGACGTTCTGGGAATGTATGAGACACTATTGTAAGACGAGGACAATAGAGAGATCGCAGTTGCAAGGATAGCTAAAGTATATTCATACTGGTTTTCTGGGCGATTGTGTCGTGCGCTACATCTTTGTCTAATATGAAGATAGTTTGACAAGTAGTGAGAATGACCCATAGGTGGCGCTCTAATTGGTAAAACAAATGCACTGTAATTTAAGTTGGCTATTTATATGTTTACATTCCGATATTTAGATAAATCGGTTGATTAGTTTATTTTTGACAGCTGATTGAAAAAGAAGCAACACGGAAATTATTATAAAAATCCATAATATTATTACGCAAGATCGACGACTAAAAGTGAGAGAGGTAACAGACATGGTAAATATTTCAACAGAACGCGTACACCACATTTTAACGAAAGAGTTGGGCCTTTCCGAGCTTTCGACAAGATGGGTGCCGCGATTGCTTACCACTGATCAAAAGTTCACTCGTTTGCGCATTTCCAATGCGTGTTTGGACCTTTACAAGCGCAATTCGGTTGATTTTTTATAAGCGATTTGTTATTTGCGATGAAACTTGGATACACTGCAGTACACCCGAAACTAAACAACAGTCGAAACAATGGTTAGAACGTGGTTCTGCACCTCCAAAGAAAGCGAAAACCACTTTATCGGCAAACAAGATGATATCATCAATTTTTTGGGATTCAAAGGGCATTTTGCTCATTGATTACCTTCAGAAAGGTGCCACAATAAACGGATAATATTATGCAGAACTTCTACAAATATGTTGAGATTCATGCTAAACGGCCAGGAATGGCAAAGAAAAAGATTCTGTTTCACCAAGACAACGCTCCCTCGCATACCAGCACAGTTGCAATGTCCAAAATCCACGAGTTGCATTTCCAATTAGTACCGCATGCGCCTTAGTCGCCGGATCTAGCCCCTTCCGACTTCCGCCTTTTTCCAAAATTGAAAACGGCACTAGGTGGAAAGAAATTTTCGTCTAACGACGAGCTTATCATCTTCGTAAATGAGTATTTTGCAAGCCTTCCGGAATCGCATTTTAGAGATGCATAAGGGCATTGGAGCACCGTTGGAGTAAATGTATTGCTCTTTTAGGAGAATATATTGAAAAATAAAAATTATTTTGTATTTAATAAATTCGTTTTTCTTTTCCATTCTCACTACTTGTGAAACTACCCTCGTACATTAAGTATAGCCACAATATATCGGAAAATAAGTCCTCTCTCTAACATGCACTAATCCACAATCGATCAGTTTTTAAATATCACTCGTCTGACACAGGATCGATACCAATCGTCGGCAATTGTATGTCAAGATAGGCATGGCATGTTCTTTTGTTATACCAAATCATTGATTTTTTAGAGCTTTCTATCATTTTCAATTCGATTCAATTCAATTCTATTTAAAAATTAATTGTTTATAATTACAGAATCTTTAATAAGAAGAATTCATTAATGTTTTGTTTCTTTTTTTTTATTACTCGTTTCTTATTTACTTATTGATGTGAAGCTATGAAGAAATTTCCCACTAGAACATTTATCAGAGAAATTATCTTATGCTTCAAAGATAACGGTAATTTTGAAGGAAATTGTGCTTTTTCAGTTTTCGATCGCAATTGCACCCTATTTCTATAAATGCACTTGTAATACAATAGAAACTTCATGTGTGTACCATAAAGTAACTCCGCCTTATTACGACTCAAGGTGTAGCATAACGTAACTCGACGTTATTACAGTCGAACGGCTAGTTCGAGTTTGTCTATCCACTTATTAAAACTTTTCACTCTATGTATTTCAATAGCATCTATTGGGTTGGCACCTAAGTACTTTCGATTTTGTAGTATAAAATAAAACACTTTTTTTTAAACAAAGAATAGTTTTTAATCAATTATATATTTTCCATTTAGGTCAATGACCTTTTGCCATCTTTCTTTCAGCTGCATGATTCCGCGCTCATAAAATTTCTGGTCCTCATCAGCAAAAAAGTGAACCAGGTGCGAGTGAAGGTCATCGTCATTTGTGAAAGTTTTACCATTCGAAGAATTCTGCGACCTTCGAAATAGATGGTAATCAGATGGTGCTAGATCAGGGCTGTATGGGGGATGTGGCATCACTTCCCAGTTCTTCCAGTTTAATTAATTGTTGACAGTAAGCATCAGAATTGATCGTTTGGTTCCTTGGAAGCAGCTCAAAAAACACAACACCTTTGTAATCCCACCAAACTGACAGCATGATCTTTTTTGGATGCAATTCAGCTTTCGATGTGGTTTGAGCTGGTTTATCGTGTTTGCTCCATGATCGTTTTCAAACTATGTTACTGTACAGGACCCATTTTTCATCACCAGTGATGATTCTTTTAAGAAAGGGTCGGTTTCATTTCGTCTACGGTGCATATCGCAAAAGTTGATTTTTTGTGATAAATGAATTTCTTTCAATTCGTGAGGTACCCAAATATCAAGCTTCTTAACTAGCCCAAGACATTTTAAATGTTTTTCAATTGCTGTGTGCAATACATGTAGCCTCTCCGCAACCTCTCGAACAGTTATATGACGATCCTCTTCAATTATGACTGTGATTTGGTCATCATCAACTTCAGTAGGCCGACCAGAACGTTGCTCATCTTTGAGGGAAAAATCTCCAGAACGGAATTTTTTATACCAATTCTGACACGTGCGCTCTGTTAAGCAATTAGCACCATAAACTTCACATATCTTTTTGTGAGCCGCAGCAGCTTTCTTTCCTTTACGGAAATAAAATAATAAAATATGTCGAAAATGTTCGTTTCTGCACTCCATTTAAAATTAACCCACAACTAATAGCTTTAATAAAAATCACGCACTACTTGCTTCTGAAGTTACGTCAATGTGACTAGTATCACGCGACAAACGGTAAAGAACAGCACTAACATACGTTATACAAAAAATAAAGCAACGCTCTCTATCAGTAAAAACCGAAAGTACTTAGTTGCCGACCCAATATTTCAGTTGAATGCGATTAAAACAATCGTACCGCTGCTTCTAATGTCAAGATGTGACCGTATCCGTTCTCGTATGTTATTTCCAGAACAGCGTTTTAATCCTTATTTTGGAACTTTTAAACCCTAGCTTTCATTAACTAAATTTTCATCATTAATTATTTTAATCCTTTGATGCTACTCATGGCTAGATATTTCAGAACAATATTTTATGAAACCAGTAGAAACTGGTTGATAGTAAGAGAAAGATAAACACTACATTAAATTATTAAAGTGGTATTACGATGCTGCAAAAATACTTCATTCCATGCAAAAATTGTCTTTTATTTTCTTAAAAACAATACACGTCAAGCTCGAACTGACATTTTTCAACGTCGATGGAGTGACTATGCGGTATTACATTTCAAATACCTCTCAATTAAATGGCACCTTAAAATTTATGAAGAACTTTTCATAAGTGTTTTCAAGATGGAAAATATCTCCAATATAAAAAAATCTCTTGTATTAAGCATTCATACGTGCAATATCTTAATTTAATATAAAGTTTTCATTTTATACTACTACATATAGATTCTACCCCCGATGATCTTTACGAGGTGAGCGTATTTCCAGAAACACCCAACGACCGCTGTCGAAGTAGTACATACAACTATCACGCAAACGAAGTAAGTGTATTTTCTCTATTCTAGACGGACTTGAAATAGCACTTGTTTGTTCTATTGTTCGTGTAAAAATTTCGAAACAATGCATAATTAATTAATAATTCGCGAATGTTGTAACGTAATAATCTAATATGTATATACGTTTTTATAAGCGAAATACTCAACAGCTTCCTGTGTAATCGAGATACGTAGACATAATCACACATCATAGATTAGGCAAATCAGACTCGATGGGGAGCAGCGGCAAGTGAGAATTTCTACGAAAATCTTAAATTGTTTATGATATATCGTAAAGGTGTCATAAATTGGAAAAATACCATAAATATTATATAGACTAATCCCTACTGTATTCACAGTTTTACCTGCATTTCCGAAAGGTATTACCAATATTGTGTTATTGTACTAACTAATTACAATATTAGGATGTGTTATTCAAAAAGGAAAACAGTGAAATAGAGAGTTATTTTGAATATTTTAATGCAATGCCGAAGACGAAGGAATTATCTTTTGAAGTGCGTGCTATGATAATTGTTTATCATCGTACGGGTAAAAGTAATCGCGAAATTGCGAAAGAATTACGATCAAATCGCAGAACCGTTGATTATAACGTTAAAAAATTTGAAGAAAGTGGTACATTTTCCAACAAAAGAAGATCTGGACGACGCAAAGCGACATGCAGATGACCGGCGTCTAATACGGATAAGTAGACGCGATAGACGAAAAACAGCACCAGAAATTGCTGCTGAAATGAATAGAGCGCGTGCTAAACCAATTAGTGTGTCCACGGTGCAGAGAAGGTTAAGGCAAGCGGGTTTATACGGAAGAATTGCTCTGCGAAAACCGCTACTACGAAAGCAAAACAAGATAAAACGACTAAATTGGGCTAAAGAACATAAGAATTGGACGTTTGATCAGTGGAATAATGTGTTGTGGACAGACGAATCGAAGTTTGAACTTTTCGATAGTAAAAGGCAAATATTCGTAAGAAGATCCGCAGGAGAAAGAGTACTGCCAGAATGTATTGCGCCTACCGTAAAACATGGAGGAGGTTCAGTAATGATTTGGGGGTGTTTTGGTAGAAGATCTGTAGACAATCTCGTCAAAATTGAGGAAATCCTAAGAAAAGAAGGCTACAAGGAAATTTTAGGAAATAACGCTGTTTCTTCAGGACTAAGGATTCTTGGCGAAAACTTTGTATTTCAACAGGACAACGATCCGAAACACACTTCTAGATTGTGTGGCGATTACTTGCATCAACTAGAAGAGCAAGGGCAAATCTCTGTAATGGTATGGCCAGCTCAAAGTCCTGATCTGAACCCAATAGAGCTTCTTTGGGAAGAATTAGAGTGGAAGGTTCGAGAGCGTGCTCTATCATCCATGACTGTACTGTGGGAACAAGAAGCCTAGGCACAAATTACAGAAGATACACTGCAAAAATTAATGGGATTAAAAGGATGCCGCGGTTATGTGCGGCAATTATCAAAAATAAAGGTGGGCACATTGATGAGAGCAAAATTTAATAATAATAAATGATAAAGTTTTTATATAAGAAAACTGTAACAATTTTATGTTTATATTACACTATTGTATTGGTACAATGAATAAATTTTCAGTACACATTTGATAGTTTAATAATTTTGGCTAAAACTAAGGGTGGGCAAATAAATATGACCGGTAGTGTACATAAATAACAGCCGAATTTAGTAGATGTCATTGCTGAGCTAGAAAGTGTGGCATACCACACAAAAAGGTCTGGGTATATGTTGCAAGCTTCATATTTTACATATCGCAATACCTAATAAAAATTGTTTTAAAAATTCTTAGCAAAAATTTCTGACGGAGCGGCATCAATGGTTGGGAATTGCTGCATTTAAGGAGCATTATTTTCTTTTACTACCTCGATTTGCTATAATTATTACTTCGCGCATTATCAAAATATTTCAGAATTGCTAGAAATTAGATTTTGTATAGTGAATTTAGAAACAAGAAATTCTTAAACAAAAATTCCTGCATTTTAATCATCTAGAACTATTAAATACTAGTTTACCTCCATATTTCAATGTGCCAAATCATCGATGCAAAGACCAATCTCGTGTTGATTATTGCTGGAGGTGTTTATGGTTTACAACTTAATAAATTCAACTAAATACATCCTCACCAAAATATGATTTTGTCATAATTTTTATATTTAATTTGGCTTACTTCTTATAACTAATTCTAAAACAAACTCAAAACTAGTTCGCATTTAATTGAAATAACCTCGTACGTTATATGTAATATATATTTAAAGAGACCAATGTTAACCTATAATATAAATTCAATGTCATCATATCGATGCCATTTTTATTTCGATCGTTACGTCGTCGTCATTGACAATGGATAATTACTAATAATCACGTTTTAAAAATTAATTTTATACAAATAAATTGTTATGGCGCGTCGGGAATGATCACAATGTTAAACAAATGATAGTTTAAATATTTGTTATAGAGGCTAGCACGCGCACATATGTATGTATGTATATTCACTTACATACATTCACACGCATACGTAGCAATAGAAATGTTTTCTTACAAATGCGCTTAATAAATTTACTTCCTATAAGTTTAGAAATGATTTCTAACTACAATGAAGCATACAAATCTTTATCGAGGTATTATTGAGGAAAGTTTTTGTTTAAGTGTACGGCAGAAAAATAACCAAACAATAAAACTGGTTTCGTTTAATTTCCATTTTTATTTTAAATAAAAACACATAAAGAAGTTAATCGATAAAAGGCATTGACAGAGTAATATTTGCTTTTGTTTGTTGTACACGTGCACTTTGAACACATATGATGTTTGTGTGGTTTCGAAATAAAATGCATAATTACCAGATTGTACAATAAGTTTTGTCGTTCGATAAGAAAAACACGATTTTATGGCTGGAAATACATTTTATTATTCAATATAAACTCCCTGAACTTCAATACATTTGTTCCAGTGGTCTCCTAATTTATGGACACCCATCCCTGAAGTGAGAATCCGGAAGCCTTTCGAAATACGCTTCCACGGCCGCTATTACCGCTTCCTTCGATGAAAATCGTTTTCCAAGCATGGATTTTTTGAGATGTAAAAACAGAAGTCAGAGGGAGCTAAATTTGGGGAATAGGGCAGATGTTGCAACAATTCGTACTTTAATTCACTGATTTTTGGGATGGTATTTTGAATTGTGTGAGAGGGTGCGTTGTCTAGATGAAAAATCTTTTTTCTTCTGTAAACCAGGTCTTTTCTCGCGAATTTTTATATCCAGCTGGTCTAGAAGGTTGCAATAATAGTCTGAGTTAATTGTTTCACCAGTTTGGAGGTAATCCACAAACAAAATTCCTTTTGCATCCTAAAAAACTGATGCTAACACCTTCTTGGTCAATTTCTGACTCCCAACTCGTTTCGGAGCCGAAGTACCGAGATCATGGTGACTCCACCTCATCCATAGTGATGAATCGATGCACGAAGTCGTTTTTATTCTTTCTAAAATGTTTCAAATGTGGTTGAGAAAGACGCATTCAAATGGATTTTTGTTCGATTATTTACGAATGCGGCACCTATTTTGCATACACTTTTCTGAAACCCAGAACTTCAGCCAAAATATTGTTCACATAGCTTAATAAGATGCCTAGGGCTTCTGCTAAATCTCTCTCGGATAATCGACGATCTTCCAAAGCCATATCCTGTATTTTTGCTACGATTTTTGGTGTTGCTACACTTTTTGGACGTCTTCCACGTGAATCGTCTTAGAGACTTGTACGACTACGTTTAAATCAACAACCCATCTTTCTACTGTTCTAATTGATGGTAAAGAGCCATTACACACTTTTAACAATCGTTCATGAATTTGTTTTGGTGCTACACCTTCCAAATATAAGAATTTTATCACACCACGATATTCAATTTTTTTCAATTGTAACAAAATCCTGTGACACGTCAACTTTGAACATCTGTAAATATACGAGAAAATATAAAATAAGTACAGTTTTTTATATTGTTTTTAGAGGTTATTAGAGTTTTTTAACGTTGTTAAACGGAAGTAAATCTGCTTTATCATAACATAACATACCATAACATTTGGTGATATTTAAAATTCAGGGGGTGTACGTTTATCACACCACGATATTCAATTTTTTTCAATTGTAAAAAAATACTGTGATACGTCAACTTTGTACATCTGTAAATATACGAATGAGAAAATATAAAATAAGTACAGTTTTTTATATTATTTTAAGAGGTTTTTAGAGTTTTTAACGTTGTTAAACGGAAGTAAATCTGCTTTATCATAATATAACATACCATAACATGACATTTGGTGATATTTAAAATTCAGGGGGTGTACGAACACTTTCGCGACTGACTGTATATAGTTGGCGACAGTAGGAGAGTAAATGCAAACCTTCTACAGTATTGAATCTTTTTTTGTAATACATAAGTGTATTCTAATGCTAGCCTTTAATATTAGCAGTAAATTTTATATGATTCTCTCTCTTTCTCTCTCACACACACACACCCTCTCTCTGTGTATATGTATGATACTTTGGGCGTATCTAAACACTGTAAATATGTCTATTTTTAAGTTATTAAAATAACGCAATGTAGTTACGCTGCTGTCAGTGTATTGTTGATCGATATACGAGTACTTGCCTTGAATTACAGACAAAACATACCGGAAGTGACCTTTCTCTTTGCCAATTAAACATACGTAGATTTGTACACATCTGTAGGTATAAAAGAAAGATGTTTAGAAATCCATTTAAGCGCGATGTTTACTTAAAGATGTCGAAAATCACCTTAACCTTAGCCGTACTATTTAATAAACCCGTATTTGTCTAAGTCTATTTAAATTTGTCTTTCTAATATTTGCTGGTGGACGATGCATTATAATTTTCAGGTTTGATATAATTTTTATGATCTTGCTAGTTTTCTCATTCTCATACATATGTAATTTTCGAGTCCCGATTATTGTGAAAGTGTTGATCGGCAGAAGATGAGAAGATGAGATAAGAAAAACTGAAAAAGTGTTTTTTTGCTTCATCGTCTGCAAATTACATTTTAAAGTTTATTGTTGGATAATAATCACTCTGACCAAGTGAAATATTGAAAGGCATTTATAAGTTACACAAAATTAGACTTCAAGAAAACAAATACATGGATGTGTCTTAACAAGTTTACATATGCACTTTGAAAGAAGCCCATTTGTAACGGGCAAAAATGCACGCGGCATTTATGGTTGAAGATTTGGAAGAAGATAAATAGATACAATTTTTGTCATTAATTAATGATTTTGTGACTGTATTAAGTTTAATTTTTGCTAGTCTCATTCTTTTTACGATAGGTAACCATTAGTGATGAATCGCGGCTAGTCGCTATGACAGAGAGTGTGCAGTTCGTCAGATGAAGCCCTAACCAACGTTAGAGTAACGAAGCCGTGCAGACAAAAATTAAACATCTTCATTTGGTCATGTATAACAATGGGCGCTGGATCTGCATATTTTATGGAGGAGGCGATGAATCAAATATAATATAAAACAGTTATTGACACCGTACTTTTGCCCTTTTCGGACTTGCTACATGAAGAAGGACCATACATTTTCATGCAAAACAGGACACCATGTCATACAGTGACATTGATCTGGAACTTGTTTGAAGTACATAGCGTACCTGTTTCGCCCTGTCTCAGAAATTCTACGGATCTAAACTCCATCGAAAATCTATGGAGTATCTTAAAAAACATCACATATACTATGTGTACCAGAAAGTCAGTACCGGTTTTTCTAACATTTGTTTCTAGGCTTAAGTATGAAATGTTATGATTTGACACATATGTTATTTTATCTTACTGACATTAGGGTTCAAAGCCATATATGTTATATTTTAAGAAAGTAACAATGTCTTAGATTTATACCGCTTCGAAAATGTCGAGTTTCGTGTCTGAAAAAGTACGTTGCGGCACGCAACTTTTCTTATTTAATCAAAAGAAAAAAGCCCCAAAAGTTATCGTTTGCTGGTAGAAACTTACGGTGAGCATGCTCCAACCATAAAAATATGTGAGGCGTGGTTTCGACAATTCAAAAGTGGTGATTTCGATGTGCAAGACAAAGAAGGACAAAGTTTGAAGACGCGAAACTGCAGAGAGACCGATTACGAGCAATGAGAAAAATCCAAAAGATGGAAAAATGGGTGTCACATTAATAGAATGATAGGCAAATGGAAAATTGAAAAATCGTCTGTGAAATGCTGCTTCAAAGGTATTATCGGAGGTCATTTCTGCATCGAATAGTGAGGGGTCATGAAAAATGGATTTATTTCGAAAACAATTTTTTTGGGATGGCATCCATAAATTACCTGAAAGATGGGCAAGATGTGTAGAATCAAATGGCCAATACTTTGAATAAATAAATTTTTCCATTTTCTTGAAAATTATGTAGCTTTTTTTACGAAAAAACCGGTAATGACTCTCTTTAGTAGATGTCCCAATCCAACAATTGCAATTTTGAAAGAAAGAAATTGGCAAGAACTGCAAGAAATGATAAGAACTCTTATTTACAACATGAAAGAATTAAAGCTGTTATCAAAGCCAAAGGAAGTTTGACAAAATATTAAATAAAAAATTCTTTTTTTGTGAGGCCTAATAAACATTAGAAATATCTGTTTACATGTTTTCCTTTCTATTATAGTAAATTTCGAACAAATAGCAAAATCACAAGCTGCTGTCATTCAATTACCAGGGACTCTATATGACTGAATCTTATCCTCTAACATTTCTTATAAATGACGCAATATTATTTAACGTTTTTTAGACATTTTCAATATGTTCAGACCGGAAGAATTTCTAGGTCAATTCAACAACGGCAATTTTACGACACTCAAATAATTCGGTATAAATTTAACTTTCTATTGAGGAAGACATTATCGTAATAATTGAATCATAAGCTAAAAGTTTCTATTATAAAAACAGATTACACTATTATATTTTACAATTAACAATCCACAAATTATAATGGATCGTAAATTTGAAATAACAGCAAAATAATGTTGGTAATTAAGGAAATATGCGTGTACAGATTACATTACATCGTACACATGTAATTCTTTTTGAAAGCGTTAAACAAAAGTCACACGGTACATGTTATGGTTTGTCCGTAGTTTCACAATTTTTATTCATATATAATTAACAGACGGGACACATTTATATGATATACAGGCAAGCTTACATTGCAGTGATTCTTGTGGAAATTATATACTTATTCTTACTCGATCTAATAACTCATTTGTACGTATTGTAGTGTAGCTAGAAATTCCAGTTTTCTGTAATTTCTAGTTACACTATCTGAACTTACTATGTCCTAATGAAAAGGCTATTAAAAACTTGTAAAAAATCTTGGAAATTGTATTTATTCCCATACATTGCTATTAATAACACGGTCCAACAAAATGAAATTTATGGAAAGTAAGTACTGATTTTGAATATTTTTGATGTGATGATTTCAAAAATACCTGCTTTTTCCTAGCAGCTCTAGTCCTCAAGATACAGGCTAATTGATTTTAGTTCTAATAAAAGACAAAAATAATGACATAATATCCTTCATATTTAAAATTAAAATCGAATTAGTCAGTTCGAGCAATTTGGCATTAACGTAAAAAACCGAAAAGACTGAAAAAAATTATGTGCATTTGTGAATAAACTTCCTTCTAGCACTGCAAAGTGGATGTACAAAATGTTCGCAAAGCGGATGTATAAAATGTTTTTATGCCTTTGGTACAGCAGAGCTAAAGTTTAGCATTGACTGCACAGAAATTGGCCTTTAAGACATATTGCGATTCTAGGAAAACAAAACGTAATCAACTAACCTTTGATTGCAGAGGAAAAGTCATATTCCGACACCAAGTTACACGTCGTGTCATCTGCTCTTCAGTCAGTCGATGCAGCACCCAGAGAGAACAAAGTTCCTTCACGTGCAAATAATCATGCAGAATCGAACGAATTGCTGGTGCATTTAGGCCTGAAGTACCCTCTATCAGCTGGTAGGTCACTCGCCTGTCCTCGCCAAGCATTTCCTTCACAGTAGTAACGTTTTCCTCCGTAACTGACGTTCGTGGCCTTCCCGGCCTCTCAGCATCCTCCACAGTTAAATTTCGCCCTTGGAATTTTCTATACCACCTGAATATCGTTGTGCGGTGTAGACAAACATCATCAAGTGCAAGAGTCATTTCTTCGAACTGGTCTATGTTTAAGCCACGCACGAAATTATAATGCAAAACTGCCCTTATTTCATTTCCTGACCACGATGTCATCGCAAGCACTTTACACTCTCACTGCTAATGAATAACTGAGCCCATCGACATGGCGCGGCGGCTACTATGCATGTATGAACATGTCTCAACAAGCAGCTTGCTACAATTCATTGTTGCGTCAATCCTAGTACCCTTTGTATATCAACTCTCAGTGATTAAGTTAATCAACCACAGGCTCCATCCAAATCACCGTCTTAAATGAATCTGAAATTTTTCATTTCTGATAGAAAAGTTCTACATTGCTGTTCAAGACATATATTTTGTCTCATGGACCCTTTATGCCATTTTCAAATATTTTAATTTATTCCAAAGGAAATCGCTTCCAAAAAATATTGGTTTCTAAAACTGAATATTCTTTTCCAGGAATCTGTCCTTATTTTCTGCATTGTTATTGGAATTTCCTAATTGAATTTCAAGTCTTTCTAATTTAAATATCCAAATCTATGCTAATGATTTTGTCTGACATACGTTTCCGTGAATATGTGTTATTGGGATACAAATATGCTAATATTGTCTATATTTGTTTAATAACACAAACGGTGTAAATTTATTAATTCTACTTTAGCTTTTGTACTAATGAGAGGAATATTTCCTCGTCTTTTGCTAAATGTGAAAAATTTGTTATGTCACTGTGTATATTGCGGGATTGGAAGAATAAAAAAACTTATAAAAAAGTACTTATATATGCGCGAGGACGAATTTTTTCTATTCTAACGAGATTTGCACATGAATTTAATTGTTTATTCCCAGTTAATTAACAGGAGGGAGTTGTTCCATACATTTGCACATAATTACGTCAATTAAAACTTCACACTGTTTACAATTGTAGCCTTTTCTTAAACGTTAACCTTTGAAGGACTTCTGCATACATGTATATATTATCTAATATTAATTTACTAATTGCGTTCTTGTGTAGTTAATTTTATGTTAGCAAATTCCAAAGAAAGAAAGAAAATGTATAAACGTATCAAGTACTTTTTTTACAGAAATGTTTCTGACATGACATAATTAGAAGGAATAACTATTCCATAGTAGGACTGATAATGCCAATTTTAATATTCTATTTATTGCACGTTTTTACTACAGTGTCATAGATAACCCATACCTCTTCTTGAGTTACCCCCTTTGGTCAATGTTTGAAGTAATACAAATATTTCATTTCTAAATTAAAAGAGAAAAACCAAGTCTTTATTCTTTACAGGTCGATAATTAATGAAAGACTTGTTATTTATTGCAACTAGACTTATATTTCACTTTTATCCCCTTCAAAATACTCTCCTCCCCTATCTATACACCGCTATATACGTGTCTTCCATTGTTCAAAACAATGTTATAGTTTATCAGTTGTCAACCTCTTCAACAACTCTGTTGTTTTTTGCTTTTATATGTTCAACAGACTAAAAATATGTTTCCTTTAATGAACTTTTCACTTTTGGCAACAGATAGAAGTTACATGGTGTGAGATCTGGCGAATACGGAGGATATTCAAGCACAGTAATGCGCTTGTTCTCAAAAAACTACTTCACAGATAGGGCATTGTGAGTTAGTACATTGTCCAGGTGTAGAAACCACGAGTCGTTCTTTCACAAATCTGGTCCTTTCTTCCTCACTTTTTCCCTCAGCTTGATTAGACTTCTTTGTAGTATTTCTAATTAATGGTTTGACTCTCGGCACCCAGTCAGATCATGATAATTCCCTTGATATCGAAGAAAACTATCAACGTTGCCCTTAATTTCGACTTGCTCATTTGTGCTTTAGTGCAATTCAAAACTCGCACACGTGACATAACATTATCTCCAAATACCTCCTTTAACATTTGTAAGCATTCTGTTAACAATTTTTAAAATTCGACAAGGAATTTCAGGTTAATTCGCTGCTCTATCTTTATGTCAACCATTATCACAGTACTACTAAGTAACCGTGTCCTCTACAATTAAAGGTCGAAAGTAAACTGAAGCGGACAGAGAGACGAAACTACGGGTTGTTGCTTGGGAAGTATCACGGTCGTTGACATGCCAATTACAGCCTCGCCAGATGCAGCTGCGTGATGGCAGGAGCCCAGTATCGTTATTTAATTGCCATACCTCGTATAAAGAGTAGTTTTGAAAGTTTCAAGTATTAACATGAAGACTCTATCACTCATCAAAAATATTCTGGTAATACAAATGCGCATGCGTTAAAAGATTCTTCTGAAAATTTTACCCATGTTGGGTACTTAGTTGTTGTTTAACAGCCGTCAGTTTGTCAGTTGTTAGTGTTTCTATAAGAATGGAAAAAATCGAATTTCGAGACGACATTAAATTCATACATTTGAAAGGCAATTCACCTATGCAAATTAAAACCGGCATGGATGCTGTTTACAGAGACTCTGCAACATCTTTTGCTCCAGTGAAATTTTGTGCATAAAGTCTGTTGTGATAAAGTTAAAATAGTTAACTAAATGGTGCTAGACGACTGCCGAACTAAGGTTAGAAATATCAGAGGTTGTGGCTAACTCGATAAGACGTGTTTGTCATATATAGACTGAAGATCTAGACATGGAAAAACTAATCGCGTCTTGGATGCAGCGTTCACTTACTCGGGACCAACGCATTTAGAGGAACATGTCCAAAGTCCTGTTGAAGCAGTTTAAGCGAGATAAGTCGGAGTTTTGGCGTCGATTATTAAATGTAAATGAAACTTGGACACACCACTATTCTTCTAAGACAAAGAGATAGTCGAAACAGTGCGGAGGTGCATCGATTTCGGAAAAGACGAAGACTCCATCGGCCGAGAAAGTAAAGATGTTTTTTGAGATTGTCATGGAGTTCTGTTAATCGACTATCTTGAAAAAGTAAAACAACACGGGCACGAAATAACCAAAGTAATAGCTAAAAGTATTTGCCCTGAAACTGCTTTCTCCTTTATTTAGCAATACATTATTAATTTCTAGACCATTATTATGAGAGTATAAGTAGAAGAATGTAGAATAATATGGATACAACATTCTTAAAGAATTGAATTTTTAGCAAGTGGTCACTTACTTATGTATACTACTGTATATTATGTTAAAGTGGAATTTTTATGCAACAATCATAATAATATACTTACGTATTTATATATAATTTAATTTTTGCCGTAATAAGCCTTAATTCACATGAAAAAAGATAAATATAAATTCAAAACAATGCATGTGAAAATTCCATAATTTAACTTATTAAATAACAATTTATATAAGTCATCGAATGAATATTAAACAAATGAATAGCAGATTTCACACATTAAAAAGCACCTATCTACCTATTTAGAACTAATTAGTGGTGAAATTCAACCGGAATTCTAATATTAAAAAAGCCATAAAAACTCTTTCATGTACACCGTCCGGAAACCTATTTCCAACTCTTTTATTTTTCAATATTAACATCGATAATCTTTATCTCGTATTAGATTTCTCGCTGCACGATTAGTAATCGACGAATTTCTTTTCAATGAATCGTGAATTTTATTTATTTCTGTTGCAGTACTTACCGCAATTCAAAATGTCATTGCGGTATATAAATGAAACACACTGCGTTCTCTACTTGTAATGTATGTAGGATAATAGGTGTTATAAATACATAGTAAACAGTATTGCAACGTTACGATTATGAGTGCACGTGTTACGTAAAAAAAATCAATGGAAAATTCTTACGATTGAAAAAAATATACGTGAAATTAGCGGCTTCCATAGTACTATTATTTCACCATAGTACTATTATTTCATACCTTGTAAGAACCGCATATTTTTGTCCGGCCTGGACAGTTACTAGGCGAAGTTTATTCGCCGACTAGACACAATCCTACGAAAATAGTCAATAACGAGTTGTGTAATAAAATTAGCAAACGATGCATGATTGTGTTCGCAATGTCCTTTCTTTATAGATATGTATAACTAATATTAAGAGTATGACAACCGGCAATGCTATTAATTTGTAATAACTAATATCGATTGATCTGTTATTTTTTTAATTTAATAAATGTAACAGTTCGATGGTTATATGTCAATATATATTGAGTGTAATTAGATTGGGTATAAGTGAAAACTGGTGCACTAAGTAATACATACTTCCTTTTATTCTTTTATATACCGTGGCGGACAAAAGATTGGTACAATTATTTACAAAAATATACAGTACAATCAATAGTAAC
Organism: Dermolepida albohirtum; assembly: GCA_031893035.1. NCBI lineage: Eukaryota > Metazoa > Arthropoda > Insecta > Coleoptera > Scarabaeidae > Dermolepida > Dermolepida albohirtum. Next base: position 10,078 of record JAVIWB010004868.1, on the reverse strand, counting down.
CATGAATAGTGAAAACAAAATATATTTCCTTCTTTTGCGTTTCATCTCTTAAAGGGCTCTTCAATTAATCTGGGCGTTGTGGATGACTCTTCATTTACGATACATTATAGTAGTGAAGAGAAACTATGCTTCCATATTTCGAATAGAAATGCATTATCCGAATGAAGGGGAATTGTAATAATAACTTAGTTATTCAATTAGGGGATAAGGGCGATTATTATTTATTATATATATTATGATTTTCCTTCATTTAAATACTTTTGTTCTCCTGAACATAGGATCTGAAAGGCGCCACAGTATTGCTTCACTGAAAGCTGCTTGCCAATACTGAAACAAAGGGAATCTACGAACTACGTTCGGTATTCAACTACCTTTTAAATGGTTATCTTTGTTAAAAAAATAATATAACTTGACGAAATAAGTTACCAAATAATAAGAAAGGAAAAAATAGTGAGTGGTACCCTGTCTTGTTGAAAAATGAAGTTGTCTTCGTGCGGCCTCGGAAACAACCAGTTTTGTAATATAGCGAGATACTGCTGACCGGTAACCGTGTTTCCATTAAAGAAGAATGGGCTGTAAACATACTATATGATCGGAATATCGTACAAAACAGATTGATTTTAGGCGAATCTCGTGTATGTTCAATGGCTGCATGTGGGTTCTTTAGACCCCAAATTCGAACATTGTGTTTGTTTATTAGACTACTAAAATGGAAAGTCGCTTCGTCACTGAACACGATGCGTTGCGCGAACGTGTTATCATTGTCAATAGCAACATGAATCCCGTTACAAAATGCCACACGTTTCCGTTTGTCATCAGGAGCTTGTAACAACTGTAACTTGTACGGCTTCATAACCAACCGACGTCTCAAAACACGCCAAATTGTTGTTGTAGGCACTTGTAACTCCCGACTGGCACGACGAGTTGATTTTGAAGAATTACTTTGGAAAGCAGTTTGAATTCGTGCAACATTTTGTTCAGAAACACGAGGGCGGCCAGGACTCTTTCCTTTACATACACATCCTGTATCTACAAACTGTCGATACCATCCGCGAATGTTCCAGCCATTCGGAGGATCATTTTGGTAGTTCAACCTGAAACGTCTTTGCACTGTAATCACGAAATTGCATTTCGCAAACTCGAGAACGCAAAATGATTTCTGCTGCGGAGTAGCCATTTTAAACATATGACGGTTACCAAGAAAAACAGAAGACAACTGACATCTAGCGGCAATTAAATAAACTACACTGTGTATTCGTTTCTAGCCTAGCCAAGGCGCAGCGATCGATAGTTTCGATAAAATAATACTTTGTAATACGTATATTCTTTTTGAAACACGCTGTATTTTAGGTCATCACGTAACTTAGGGTTTTGTCAAGAATTTATTGCATACCAGTTAAAATTTGAGTTGCATGCATTAAAAAATATAAAAAATACATTAAGAAGTTTCGTTTAATGGACAAGCCACTAAACCATGGATTTGACGGGTTGTGATCGGTTCCCGATGCAGCATTATATGTCGATGGTATTTTACGGCTTAAGTTTGAATTGACTGGAAAATTGGTATCTTAAGCTAAAATTTGGGCATCATTCTAGTATACCATAAAGGTAAAGTTGTAACAGATTTGTCATACTATAACCTCCCACAGCCTTTTACTTAGATGCCTCTGGATTGAGTTCGACGGCCTGCTCCCCGAAAAGTTTTTCGTGACTTCCTTTTACCGTTTAAACGAATGTTGACAGCCACATATCTTAAGTTGCACCAAGAGCGCGAGCGTAATAATAGCTTATAGTCTGCTAATCCCCCCTCAGTTTCGCATTAAGCTTTCGAAGATGTAAAGGCATGGATTATTATTATTATTACAATAATGGAATCTTTACTGTCTCTATAAAGAAGAAAGTGTTATTTACATTAGTAGCCGAGCCTCGTATAATGTTAAATTTCCTGAGGTGTGAAGTTCCTGTAATATGTGACTTTATTTTAGTGTCGTAAAAGCATTTTTCTGCATCAGTATATCGAAATGATTATTAAAAAAATCGCATTGCATATAATTATTTGTTCCGTCGTATTTTGCAAGTGTTAATTTGTTTAGCAAATGAGTTGTTGCAATGTATTTTTTTTAGAAAAAATAACTTTCTACTTTTCAATGCCGAATCGAGTAATAATTATTTACTACTTTTTTATATTACCAACGTTCCTCTGGATACAATTTAATATGCTATTTTCAAAAAACCTGAACTTTCTCTGTATATTGATATATATTGTTATTATATAATAATTTAATTTGCTCATATATGAAGTATAACAAAGATTAATGTCAATATATATTTTTTATATGTAAATGTAAACAATGAAAATATAAAAATTCTCTTTATAAATGGTATTCAAAACTTTTAGAAGAGAAATAATCACGTGCAATGTAATATGCAATATTTACAAATAGAAATTAAATATTATTAAGGTTGTTTAAATGTACATTGTACAAGTTGCCAATTTAAATAATTATTATGTATATATTATTAATATAATATATGCTTAAACAATCATTGATGTTTTTGTACAAATACTTTTTAATAATAATAATCCATGCCTTCACATCTCCCAACAGCTTAACGTCAATTACAGGGGACTTTGGCGGACTACGAGTCATTATTATGGCCGCTCTCATGGTGTGACCTACAGTCTCTGTGTGTCAACGTTCACTTAAACGGGAAAGTGAAACCATGAAAAGCCTTTTCAAATGGTAGGCCATTACACTCGAACCCGAGACCCTCCGGGTGATTACCTAGTGACTTACTATTGAGCTATTAGTCGGCTTAACTTATTATGAAAATCCTAGAATACGAGTGCAGACAGTATCCAAATAAGCTTCTTTCATTTTGCCACAAAATATTTATTTGGGTTTAATAGAACTTGAAATTTGTGACATTGTTTTCACGATTGGTAATTGTGGTCAATGAAATTTACGAGCAAAGATATAGATCTAATTTGGGTTAGTTTGGGAAAATTATTTTCAGTGATTGAAACGGTTCTTGGGAAATCGCCCATAATAAGATTTGCTTGTTTTCGTGTAAGTAGTTTAAAGATAGTTGGAGAATCTGCGAGTTGCAAAGTTTAGATGCTCTAGGTAAGGCATCAACATTGAAATAATAAATGTCACCATAGATTCAGGATTAGTTATTCATTATAGAAATGTGTTGGATGATAAAGCTCTTCTCGTCTTCATCGATACAACAAATTAGACGCAGTTTGTGTTGCAAACATTTGAGTATTACCATGCAAAATTATGGATGTGCTTCTTTTTTAAAGGCGTCTTAGGTTTTGTTCTCAAAACTTGTAATAATATTTTTTGTCACTGTAGCAACGCCACTCATTTAATAGTGATGATCCGTCCTTATTAAGTAGCGTGATAATAATGTACACTCCATTATTTTTTATTATAAAAAACAAAAAGCTCATTAAGTTGAGCTCGTCTCTTTATCTTGCTAGTTTCCAAGATCCCCTTACTAAATATCGGAAAAAATTCACGAAGCATGACAATAACCAAGACGTATTGAACGAAGCACCACATCTACCAAATTTTTTGTCTTTGAAGCCTCTTGTCTATCTTCCTCTATTATATGAAGCAATACAGGTTCCGAACCTATTGTCTTATGGCTTCTGGAACATCAAATTTCTCTGTTTGAATTTCGAAAATATCAAAAATTTTTAAAGTAAATGTGAAAGCAAATTCATCGTCCTTGTTTTTGAAACAGAATCAAAAAGAGGGTATAATATTTGATTCAACGACATCAATTTCTATATATTCTATATCTTGTTTAATTTTTATTATATGTAGTTATCGTGTACATTAATTACGGCCTTGATGATATATATATAGGAAAAAAATTCTTAGTTGTAAATGAAATGTATGAACTTTAAAACATTAATAAACACCTTTTTACTTCTTATACTTCATAAATAATATTCCAGAGCGATTTATAGACTTGTAAAAAAACTTTTATGCTTATATAATATAAAGAAAAAAATATGCTTTTGAAATTAAGGACAAACTCACACATACACACATATAAACTTCTATAAGATCTGCAAATGAATTATAATATTTAGTTTGTGAATAAAATGTCAAAGTTATTGTTAAAGTTCGTTTTAATTATTTATTTCGCTGAATGCGACATGAACTTTAAAAGCATAGAATTGAGTTTGTGCGCTTGGTAAATTGTACAGTAAAACCTGTGTTAACGGCCACCTGACTAAAGCGGCCACCTGAGTCGACTATAAGGAAATTCCCATACACAAATACCCGTTAATTACGGCCACCTTTGTAAAACGGCCGCGGCCAAATAACCCAAACTTTTACGGCCTATTTTCATATAAATTTACCTGCCAATGTCGGCCGGACTATTTATGACATGTATATCTTTATTGATGGAAATACCTAATACAAATTGTCGGGGTTTCCCGGGGTTTCCTATTACCTGGTAGTAATTCACCCTTTTCGATTTAAACTTTATTATTCTAAAGGAAACAATTCAGTTTAAAGTTGTCTCCGTATTCGAAAGGTTCTTAATTAAGTATGTCGCAAAAAAGAAAACGTTTGTCGCTAAAAGACAAAATAAATATAATCGCGGAAAGTGAAAAGTATGCGTTAAGTTCGCGAAAGTTGGCCGAAAAATATGGGGTTGGAAAAACACAAACTAACGATATTATGAAAAATAAAGGTGAATTAAAAAAGATGGTCGAGGAAGGTGTTAACATGGAGCTAAAACGAAAATTTCCGAAGTCGGAAGGATTGGCAGTGGATCAAGTCGTCTAGAATTGGTTTTGCAAAGCCAGAAATAAAGCAATTCCAATATCTGGACCGCTACTTAAACAAAAAGCACTGGAGACAGCAAGCAGTTTAAAGATGGAAAATTTCGCATCATCTAATGGATGGTTGGAAAGTTTCTGTCGGCGACACAGTATAACTTTTAAATCAATTTGTGGTGATTCCGCAGAGGTTAATTTGGACGATATAAAAGACTGGAAAACCAAGTTACCGTTGATTTTAATAAATTATTCTCCTCGAGATGTGTTTAATGCCGACGAAACAGGTCTTTATTACCGCGCTATGCCAAATAAGACATTTGCATTAAAAAGTGAGAATTGTGCAGGGAAGAAGGCAGCAAAACAACGTTTGACTGTTTTACTATGTGCAAATATAGAAGGTGAGAAGGAAGATCCATTAATAATTGGAAAAAGTAAAAATCCTCGCTGTTTTAAGGGTAGTCATGTGGACAAATTACCCTTAGAATGGGTTTCTAACAAAAAGGCATGGATGACAACGGAAATTATGACAAGATGGCTGCATAAATTTGACAATAAAATGAAAAAACAAAATAGAAAAGTGCTTCTTTTATCCTGCAGTTCGTAACGAATTTTTGATGGATTTAGATGAATATGCTTCTATTGATCGTCATGTGCCTACAGAGAGCCCTAACTTCAGTATTCCAGAAATTGTTGAAGATTTGTGCAATAATGATGAAGAACATAACTCTGATAATAGTGACCTGGACGAATGTGAAACTCCAAAATCTAGTTTATCAAGTATGAGTGAGTGTGTGCAAAATTCAGAGACATACAAAATTATTTATTGTGCAATAACAATGGTGACATTTATATGGATGTTTCTAAAATTTTACTTACATGTGAAGCTGCAGTTTTTAAATCGAAGCTAAAAAATGTGAAGCAAACAAATATTGAAACATTCTTTAAAAAATCCTAATAAATTGTGTTTTTTCGTATGAATATATTGTAATAATATGTACATATAAATAATTTATTAGATGTCATATTATCTATAATATGTAAATACATTAAAATTTTAGTTTTTCTTACACATATTTGTATTTATATACTATTTACTTTAATTAATAAAATAAAGAAAGCAAATCCTAAAATTAATTATGTATTTTATTTGTGAGACGAAAAACCTGTCAATTACGGACACCTTTATATAACGGCCAATATATTTTGCTTTTTGGGTGGCCGTTATTGACAGGTTTTACTGTATGTAGAAAAACGGTTTAAAAAAGTACTTAAATCTATTCCACAATCAAAATTGTTTATGAGCATGTTTCATATTTTTAAATTAATCTTTCTAGAATGGTTCCAGTAATGTTACTGATAATTAGATTTCCACTCACTAGAATAAATGCAGGAAGTTGAATTACATTAATTTTTTTCGGGGAAATACCCAAATACATTTTGAGATCGTCAGACAGATTGCAATTACTACCTGACGAAATTCCTGTATTAGTCGTTCGACCTTCAGATATTTCGGTAGCCGTAATGCTGTCTAATTTCTTTTATTAGGTCCTCTCCATGACGCTCGATTGAATCGAGAGTTTTATTTCAAATTTTCTGCACATAATTGATTCCGGGGTAATCTTTTACGGCTTTCGTATGACTCAAGAAGTGTTTGTAATCCATTTTTTCTAGGCTCGATTAATAAAAAAAAACCGATTATCATGCCGTTTTCTAATTTGAAGTAGGAATAGTAGTATTCTAGTTCGTTATATGGCGATAAGCTACTAAAATTAACTTGTCAAGTTTATATTTGATATTTCCGTTTGCAAATTAAATTAAATTTTTGAAATTGTTACTATTGTATAAGGTGAAAAAGTGAAATAATGTTTACATAAAAAGAAGGAAATTAGAAATGAATTAGCTTGCTAATGTTAGTTTTTGAAATTGATTTTAAAATATAAATATTGTGTGTACCTAGTCCTGCCATAAATACTGATATAAAGGTTTTTAAGTACAAAAAGAAAACTGCAAGTTGGATTTAAATAATTTTTTGATAGTTTATTTTGGCAATAGTAAGCTACAAAATACAATGCAAATTACTCGAAATGGCCGCTGTACGGACGATATCCATGGGAAAATTGTCGACTGCTTCTGTTAACGTTTGCTTCAATGATTCCAGTTTGCGATGGGGTCTTCTACAGACCATGCCCTCTAATATTGACCACAGTTTGTAGTCGAGCGGATTTAGGTCTGGGCTTGCTGACGGCCAATAGTCAGTACTAATAAACTCAGGTACATGATTTTCAAGCCATTGCTGAGTTGTTTTGGCCTTGTGAGCCGGCGCAGAGTCTTGTTGGAATATCTATGGTTGGTTTTGGAGCATAATGTAGTTCAGGGGCTCCACTACATTGCTTAAAATGTCTCGTTGATAGTTTTTGGCCGCTGTTTTAACACCTTTTTCACAAAAATGCAAGGAAGTGACACCGTCATAGGATACTCCCCACCAAACCATCACTGAAGCAGGAAAATGACCTCGTTGAATCCTTGGCACCACTTCACTGGCTTCCTTGGAGGACCGTGCATACACCCTATCATTCTGCTTGTTAAAAGTTTCTTCCACGGTAAAATTTTTTCTTTAGAAAACAGAATTTTTTTGTAATGCTCTTTGCCGTACAACGATATCAGGTGTCTGCATTTTTCCTTCCTATTCTTTTTTAATTCAACGTTAAGGCGCTGTTCTGTTTGTCGTTTGAAAGCTCCAAGTCCTAGGTCTTGTTTAATGATACGGCTCATGGTTCTCGGAGCAATACCCATTTCACGAGCCATGATTTTTTGTTTGCGGACAGGATGTCGATTGATGCGGGATCTCACAGCATTGATGGCCTGTGGTGTACGAACTATGCGAGGCCTGCCAGATCTTTTACGGTCGATTACATTTCCAGTATCAATGAATAACTTAACAGTACGATACACAAACACACGCGTAATATTTAACGGTTTCAATAAATCAAAAATACGGGCCCTTTCTATTCCACACTTATGAAGTGCAATAACCGCAATACAGCTCTCTTTATCCCACTATTCCATAATGACGACTCACGCTATAGTGAAATTGTTCGGCACTTTTGTAAAGCATATATCAAATGTCAGAACTGAAAACATAAAATTTTTGTGCTTTCAAGTTATCATCTGCAAAAAGGTGCGTCTACACTTGTATCAATACATGTGGTATCCTGGATTGTTTTTCTTATGTTAGCCTTTCTAAGTAATCCATTGATTATTTCCAAATCAAAACCATTGTATCTCTCGATATACGTAATAAAGTTCAATTTTTTTCGTATCTTACTTTTGTGAGTGGGAAATTACGCAAGCAATTGATAAGAAAGCTGAACGAAGCCATCTTTTGTTGCATGCTATGATTTGAGTCCGCCGTGATGAATCTATTGACATTGGTTTCTTTTTGGAAAATATATAAAAATAAATAAAACAGATGGCGCACTGAATTTGTCTGGGTATGTGGGCATTTAAAAAGTGTGATGTATGACATTTATAAAAATTGCTTCGTACACGGTACAACAACGCGACCAAATTGTTGAATTATTTGATGAAAATTAGCGTTCTGTGAATAGAGTTTTTAGAAAATTACGTGAATTTTATGGTTTACATAATCGTCCACCTGAAAGCACTATTGGTCGAATTATTAAAACATTTCAAGAGACCGGTTCCGGGGAAGATAAAAAAAAATGAAAAATACAGTCATAGTGGTCGCTCACAAGAAAATGTTGGTTTGGTTCGTGAAAGTGTTGCTGAAGATCCCGAAATGTCCATTAGACGACGTTCACAACAACTTGGACTTAGTGGATTAACAACATGGCGTATTTTACACAAGGATTTAGGTTTGAAGGCATATAAGGTTCAAATAACACAGGAACTGAAGCCATTAGATCATTTAAAATGTCGTTCATTTGTCAATTTTATCAATGAACAACCAGCTGATTTTTCTCAAAAAATAATATTTTCCGATGAGGCACATTCGAAACTTGATGGTTATGTTAATAAACAAAATTTCCGTATCTGGGGTGAGGAAAATCCACGAATTATTCATGAGAAACCTATGCATCCTAAACGAGTTGCTGTTTGGTGTGCATTATGGTCAGGTGGTGTAATTGGACCTTACTTCCTTGAAAATGCTGCTGGCGAAGCTGTAACTGTCAATGGTGATCGATATCGTCGGATGATAACCGAATTTTTGTGGTCTGAATTAATGAATATTGATCTAAAGAATATGTGGTTTCAACAGGATGGCGCTACACCTCTCTTTGCAGACGAATCAATTGATTTATTGAGAGAAAAACTTTGTAGACGTGTAATCTCAAGAAACGGTGATGTAAATTGGCCACCAAGATCATGTGATTTGACACCGTTAGACTATTTTCTTTGGGGTTATGTGAAAAGTCAGGTTTATAAAAACAATCCACAATCAATTCCTGCTTTGAAAGATAAAATTATTCGTGTCATTGGTGAGATAGAGCCTCAATTATGTCAAAATGTCATTGAAAATTTTAACAAAAGAGTGGACGTCTGTGGAGCTGCAAGAGGAGGCCTTTTGGCAGATATTATTTTTCGCGTATAAATGTCATAACTGATACTTCAATTACCAATAAAAAGTTTTTGAAATTGAATGCAAATTAGGTGTTTTATTTATTCTTTAAAAAACCGCGAAATTCGAAACAGCCTTTATGTTAATAATATATGTATTTTGTATAGTTTGAATCGAGTTCTACCACTTTTTTTTTTTACTTAATTTCTGTTAAAATATCTACAATCGTCGCTAAAATTTCCAATAGTATACGCGGTAAAGCTAATTTGCCGTATTCTGACTGTAGAATATTTTGGTGCATTTTTTTGTGAAAAAAAAATATTATGAGAATGCTGGAAATGTATAATTAAAGTATTAAAAATCGTAATTATACGAGTGTTAAGATAATTTTGTCAGAGTTGTGTTATTGGCGCATACCTTTCGCGTTCGTTACACATTAAGCTTAGAATGGTCGCCTTTCTTATAGTTCAAGGCTAGATTCATAAAGGATTTTGTCACAGTACATATTTTTCTCTTCGGGAACAATTAAGCGATCACTTGCAATTTCTAAAGTAGCATAACTGATTAATCCTAAAAGAAGATTGCACGTGAATTTATAACAAAGTATTATACAGAACGGATTACGTAACCGCTGCGCCGATATAGTAACTAGAACGTTCACTTTAAAACGTTTCTTTAACGCATGTAAG